>CAIGQZ010032901.1:582223-636702 GCA_903798205.1 Danio tinwini | reverse complement strand
TTTTTTACCCGTGACAAGTTTGCATCCTGTAATATACTAAATATCCTAATGATGCTATTAATCCTATGCAAATTTTTAATTAAAATTATATTTTACATTTTCTAAAAAAACATTCTTTCTCAAGTATGCATGATAATCTTTTATCTCTATTATGTAAATATAGGGGTCCTGTAGCATAGCGACGACCTAGAGATAATGTGTATGGTCTAAAGGTCACGGAATTCGTTATATTATGGGTGTTTAAATCCTCCAGGGGCTGGAGTGGATCCCTTTTCTCTCCCTGTAGTGGACCGACGAGGATCTATTGGCCCTCTCAAAACTTCACCCCCTCGTGCAGGAAGTCCCTCAGGCATAGATTTTTTTTCCATTTCCATTAATATTAATATTCTAATATTTATCATTTGTTTTAAAATAATAACATTTCTTTTATTCACCATTTCATTAATTTTTTTCTTCAAACATACTACTATTCAAATGTTTGGGGTCATTGAATATTTCTTTGAAAAACTCTAAAAAAATGCTTTTACCAAAAGTAATAGTGATTAGTTGAAATGTTTCTTGAGCTCCAAATCATAATATTAAAATCATTTGTGATGGACTATTTGAGTAATGATGCTGAAAATGATTACACTTTGAATTACAATTTAATATAAAATATTTCCCAAAATTTTTTTAGTGTTTTGAGAAAATAAATCAAGCTTGGTAAGTACAAGGGTGTCTTGTGTTCACAATTAAAATAAGCTCTGGTGCGCTTGATTTATTAGGTTCTATCCTAAAACGCACACAGTGCAGGACTAAAAGTAATGATTTATTTTTGGTCCAGACCAAAATAACCACACTATAAGTGTAAACACACACGAGGATAACCATCTGAAGAAACACTACCTTCCCCAAATATTTGAATGCTAGTGTGCATTTTGTGTTATATATTTTATTTTTCCATGTTGAATTCTTATTATATAGATGATGATCTTTTTGATGAGGCTATGGATGGAGGTCAGGCAAATGTGAATGGCCACGGTAGTCCTGAGCCTTTCAATTTGTCTTCCCTTGGCGAAGGTCTACCAAAACCAGCTCCTCGAACCTGTAGTACTCCTGAGGCATTTCTGGGTCCATCTGGAGCTTCACTTGTCAACTTGGATTCTCTGATACCCCCCAATCCTACTACCAAGAACTTCAACCCATTTTTATCAGGTCAGAGTGCACAGTTGTTAAAGGCTTAGTTTACCTCAAAATACAAATTCTGTTAGTAATTACTCACCCTCATGTTTATTCCATCTCCTGAGACGTTCTTTCATCTACTGAATACAAGTTATGTTATTGAAGGAAAAAATTCTCCAGACCACAACTGCCCTGGGATTTTTAAGTCCAGAAAAAAGGAAAAACCCCATTGTTGCAACGCTTCTGCTTCAACTGTTATCAGTTTTTTATTATAACAAAAGGAAGCATTTACATTACATTATATCACATACCATGTCAGGGAGCAGTTTTTACAGCTTTATTAGTGGATTCAAAAATCAAAGACATAAAGATTTAAATCTTCAATAGTTTTTTTTACATTTGCTTATAAAATATTTCGCCAAAAATATAATAACATTAAATAAAAAAAAAAAAAACATCTGGATGTTTATTCTGATGATTATATATCCTAAAATAACATTTTCATATTTCAACAACATCAACATAACATAACACTTTTGGTATATTCACGATTTTAAAAAAGGTGAGACGGAGCTTCAGTTTGGTGATCACAGAAGGAGCAATTTACATCAAAATTTTCTGAAATAAACCTTTGTATTATTTTAAGACACTTCATGGATTTTATTGTATATTAAGAATTTGTAAGGTAAAGGCCATACTCTTTTCCAGTTAATATTACCATTATGTCTGTTCCAATAATAGACAGTAAATGCAAATTTACTGTGTAAGTGTAAATGTGCAGTATAGTTACGATCTTATTGCCACATTAGAACGTTAGGATAACATAATATATGCCTTCAGTGATTTCCTGAAGATAAAGAAATTGTGATGACGTGTGCAGGTGTTGTAGTGCTGTTCCAATTCTTAGGGGTAAATTTAGAAGCCCTTCCCCTTCCCACTCGTTTTTAAGGGTGAAGGGGTAGGGGTACAAACATAGAATTGGGATTGGGCCTAAGTGTTAGGACCAGTGCTGTTGAGAAAGCTCATGGATTTCATCTAAAAATTTGTGGTATGAAGATGAACAAAGGTCTCTGGGGGTTGGAATGACATGAACGCAAGTAATTAATAACAGAATTTACATTTTTGGTTGAACTAACCATTTAAACTACATTTGGTCATGAGCTTCAAAATCCATAATAATTTTATTCCTTCCGATTTTAATTTAGGAGTGCCTGTTCCAACAACCTCTAATCCATTCCAAAATGAAGCACCTCGTCTGACGCTTAATCAGATGCGTCCCAGCTCCACGTCTCCCGCACCCTCATCCCTCCCATTCAATGAGTCTCTGGCCATGACATCCAGCCAGCAGCCCAGCTCTTTGCCCAACACCTTCATACAGTCTGTACAGGTGCTGCCGCTGATCCCTGGACCCCTACCGCAACCACTGCTACCACTGTCCAGCAAAACCATGCTTGCAGATCCAGATACACACAATCAGAACCCGTTCCTATGAAAGACCACATCCAAACAAGGACCGTTTAACTACCGAATGACTTCAAACTGGAACACATGTTTTTAATGGCTTTTGCTACTTTCACAGCCTACAGGTTTTGCTCTATGCAGTCGCTCTCAAGAGGCATTCACACATACATAGTTTTTTAATTTACAAATATACTTATTTTAATAACAAAGGCCACTGGTAATGCTTTGTGGTTGTATCAAGTGGTTAATTTGAATGTTACATAAATGATCAGTTATGCAACGCACACATGCACAGTAGCGAACACATGATCCATCGTCTGCAATAAACAAAGTAGCATGTTCCCTTGTATAGTTGACCAGTCTCTGCTAATGAGCTTATGATCAGAATCAGGTGTGTTTGGTTAAGGAGACATAAAAAATGTGCAACACTGGTGGTCCTCCAGGAATGTGGTTGAGAAACACTGCTCTAGGCTTGTTTTTAACAGCAGATAGCACGCTATGTTTGTTTTTAACAGCAGATGGCACTCTAGGCTTGTTTTCAACAGCAGATGGTGCTCTAGGCATTTTTTTTAACTGCAGATGGTGCTCTAGGCTAGTTTTTAACCATACAATCAAGAGGAAAAGCTCTGAGTCATGTAAATTGTCTTTTATATCTCAAAATGAATGCAAAAACAGCTTACTGGGACCACACTAGAAATTTGTGTAAATCTTTCCTAAGCTTGTTAATGATTTATTTAGGTTCAAGCTATAAGAAATTGTATGCATCTGCTGTTAAAAATTAGACTCAGAAGCAATTTTGAAATTACCAGAATCAATGCAGGATTGATTTCTTGGACAATGCTGTATGGCTCATACATTCTGCATACTTGAAAGATGAAGTCAATCTCAATGTATTAGGCATTCATAACAGAAGACTGAAAGAGCTTCAATTGCAGGAACACACTTGAAAATGGCAGAGGGAAAGTGCTGAAAGAAGTTCACAAATGTCTAAAAAGTTAAGTGGAACACAGCCAATGTTTGCCTTGTTGATTTGGTTGTTTATTAGCTTTTTCCCCCTTACATGTTTCTTTTTTTGCTTAGATGAAATGTTGTAAACTCGTTTAGTCAGTTTAAAAACCACAAATGTTTGGGACAAAACAGCTTCATAGTAATAAATAGAAAAAAATAACAGCACAAAAGGGGCTCTATGCACAGGGCGTGCCCAAACCCACCAACAAAATTTACAGTGAAAGCGCTTGCTTGACTATCTTCAATTTCATGAGTTCCATTGAACAGCAACAATAGTATAATATAATCAGAATCAAGCACCATTTTCATCTAGTGAGTCAAGGAGAACAAAATCATCACTTTCTGATAAACCACCACCAAATATCAAAAAGAAAATTGTAATTTGTTGCAGCCTTATTTCATATATAATAAACTGTGTTTTATATATATAATAAATTACTTGTGCCTCAGAGGATGAAGACGGAAATCAATGAATGTGCGGTGACTTTGGGAGTTGATAGTTTGGGAAGGTAATAATACGAACCACTTTAATGATGAACTTTGGCTAAGAGATTTTAAATGACCAAAACCACATCTCAGCTATTTTACAATGTGGTATGTTTTATTTTATTAATAACTTAATAATTAATCCATTTAATTCTGTTATTACATGATCTGTTCAAACAAAATCATGACTTTTTAATGAGCATGCTAGAATTTATTTGGTAAAATTGGTTCCATCATTGTGTGCAATTTTTTCTTTTCAGATAAAATTGATCGTACTCCTAAGCAGATCATAATCCTATGTTTTCAAAATGTATGCACATCTTGGCATTTCCATTGAGCATTTTTATAATGCACATAAAATAGGCAAATGAATGAAAAGTAGGCAAATAGGCAAATAAATGAAAAGCTTTTTACTGACACTACTAATTAGCCTAGCTAGCAATAAGAACGTCCACTATACAGCATGTGTGAATCACTGTATGTGTGAATGACCTCCAACTGTAATAAAATGTGTGAATGTCAACTATGCATTACATGACAATACAGATGCTGGCTTTATAAGAAATTACAAATAAATGGCACAGGTTAAAATTATGAATATTTAATCCAAGTATTACAGTAGTTTGGAAAAGAAGTACTTATTACTTGTTCCATAAATCCCACTACATAACCCAAGCACAAGTCCAAAGCCTCATAGATTTTAATCATAATCTTTGATTCCTCACACCAGTTTCTAGCTCTGCTTTAATAGTCCTTTATAAGTCTGGAGTATCTGATGACTTTGAATGCAATCCTTTTATTTACTTGATATGACTGGTATCTGTGAACACTGAAGGCATCTGATGGGTCACTCGCTCCAGTATGAAATAACAGGGACTAAGATTTTGGGGCCAATAATTTAAGTATAATGATTTTATAATATTGGGCATTGACTGTTGAATGACTAGTCCTCCAGCAAGAGAATGTACTTACTGTGGTGTTCAAAATGATTGATGCCACATACTAACAGAATGCAAGTACGTGAGACTATTGCACGTTGCTTATCAAATATAAGGATGGAGATGAAACTAAAAAGTGTGGTTTGTTGTTATTTTTATGTTTAGTAAATCATTCTCTCCACGTCTTGTCATTTCTTGCATAATTTTCAACATTTGAATCTTTATTTCTTTGGAACTTCAAACAAATGAGAAGTTCAGTGCAGGAAATGACAACACCGCCTAATAAAGTCACATTGTGGCCAATTTGTATGTCTAAGGAAAAACTAGAATAACTATAAATCACAGTACACTCTCACAAATAAAGGGACGGGGGCTGTCGCTGGGGCGGTATCTTTTAAAAATTTGACCACAATGGCACCTCAAAGATACTTTTTAAGTACATTTGGGCACTAATATGCACCTTTGAGCTACCACGATAGACTCATTGGATACAAATATGTATCTTTTGGAAAGGTACTGCCCCAGTGACAGCTCGAGTATAGGTATTGAGATTAAGAACAGAGTTAGTGGATTTGAACAGGTTTGCTTCAGCACCTACTTGCAGATACTATGGACTGATCAAAAGACAGAAAAAAGTTTGGGAGGAGCATAATCAGTACTTGTAGACCTCCATATGGGCGATTATAGATTATATGTTAAGACAAACTTGCAAAATCCGCAACCCACAAATCTCCTGTTGTGAATCTCAGTCCAAAACCCCTAATAAATGTACTTGTGGTACACATTTGAACATTTTGTGCATGTATAAAGATCACCATCATTAACGACAATTTAAGATCTGCAATTATTCAATTCAATTCATGGATATACTTGTTAAAATCTTACATCAATGAAAAATCAAATAACTTTAACTTCTCATGAAACACAAGTCGTTTCATACAATATAGTTTAGTACGACTTAGCTAGGCTTGCTGCTGTTTCATTTTTGCAATTCTATTTCAGATTAGCACTGATTAAAGCAGGTAGGACTATTGATATAGTTGCACCACCTCTACTGTCACTTCTTCCCGAAAAACTCATTCCAGCTCTTGCTGGATCTGCTCCTCAGCTACAAAAAGATGAGCATTAGGACCTTTTTTGCTGAAAGTGAAAGTTGTGATATGTGGCTAAGTATTGTGATCAATATTCAGAATTTGCACTCTGCATTTATCTCATCCAAGTGCACGCACGCACGCACACACACAGTAGTGGGCAGCCATTGCTGCACCACCTGGGGAGCAGTTGGGGCCTTGCTCAAGGGACTCCCCTCAGTTGTGGTACTGAGTGCAGCTTATTCACTCCCACCAAACCTTTCGATCACAAGTCCGACTTTAACCATAAGACCATGGCTGTTTAATTGTGAAAATAACAATAAAGCAGTAGCTGCTTCTGACTATTTAAATAAAGTGGTTTTGTTGAGTCGTTTCACAAATCTAATAACACATGTAGCGACAGTTCTCTCTTAACGATCAGCAGTTTGTATGTTACGTGTGTATACGCCAAGCTATAAAAAAAAATGTGCTCAGATACTGTTAGCGAGGTGGCATGGTAGCTACGTGGTAAGTACAGTTTCCTTACTGCAAGAAGGTTGCTGGTTCAAGTCCATACTGGACCAGGAGGCCTTTCTTTGTAGACTTTGCATTTTCTCCTCATGTCTGCTGGGGTTTCCTCCAAGTGCTCTGTTTTTACCCACAGTTCAAAGACATTCATTGTAGGTGAATTGGATAAACTAAATTGGTCATAGCGTGTAAATGGGAGAGTCTGTGAGTGTACACACATGTGCCAGAGTAATTGGAGGTTTATTCCGCTGTGGCAACCCTTGATAAAGCATGAAATAATTAAAAGGAGAGTGAGTGAGTATTTTTAGTGACTCCTAGTGATTCCATGGCCAAAGGATGCTGTTGGAAAAACAGGCGTTGCTGTTTGTGAATGAACTGTGAAAGAATGAATGCCTTGTAGAGTGTAGAGGAAAACATGCTGACTGAGGAGGGTTCACCCTTAAGGTAGGATGGGATAGAGTTTAGACAGGAGATTGGACATTTACTGGTTCTGAAGACAGCCTTTCACTAGGAAAGTGTTGGAACTGAGCTTAGAATATGACATTAGCTTTTCTGAGGGTTAGGGTTATGATGATGGAGGACAGACTACAGTTATAAAAGACAAATACTGTTGAATCAGGGTGAATAACTTAGGGCGTACTCACACTATGCTATCCAAACCGTGCCCAGGCCTGTTTTCGAGATCGTTTGAGAAGTATGAGTGCTCTGAATCGGGTTTAGGCGCGGTTCAGTTGGCCAGCCCTGGCCCAGTTGGAAGAGGTGGGCCAGAGCGTGGTTCACTTGGGCTCAGGCACATTACACTTGTAGTGTGAGAGCAAAGCGCACCTGAGCCTGAAACTGAAGACGAGACGTGACTTTTACGGGACTGTTTCATGTGGATTTATTAATCATTTGTACTGTTCAATGAACGCAAACTGTCGTAGATTATTAAAAGACGCAAACCCCTCACTGCACGACAGCTGCACCTTTAGCAAACTGCCTAATTCCTGCAGCACGAGGACTTTATGATTGTTTATGAGGGTCAAAGGGTTACTGATCTGTTCGGCTAAATATTTGACTGTGTGTCACCGCATATCAAATGACTAAAACAATATAACTAAAGAAATCTCCTCTGTGCTGAGTGAGATCGCTTACTGAGCAGCGCATCATCGATGACGTAAGCGTGCTTAGGCCCAAGTGTAATGTAAGTGCAGGCCGTTGGGGGAGACGGGAGGGGGGACAAGCGTGCTTCGAGCCGGTTCAAGGCAACTGTACATAGTGGGAGTGCGCCCTTAGTTTCTATTGGCTGAGGAGGCTACAGACTAATTAAGAACCTGTTTGTAATCTCATACTTCAGAGACCTTTTCTGGCATAAGAGTTGACTGACCAAAGAAAAATGTACAGCTCAAACCACTTTATTGATATTGATAGCAACACACAGTCCACCACAATCTAAAATTAATAAAGTAGAAATGGATATCAGTCATATTGTGAATATGCTAGCATATATCTTCAAAGGCTCCAAGCATTGAGAATAAAACCAGAAATTCCAAAAACAATAGTCACATCTGTTTTTTTTTTTTTTGCTACAACAAGTTTTTGCTATAACAACCGGCAAACAGCTTAATGTCCTTTAACTGTCCATTCTGGAATGCTGAGACAAGCTGGATGGACTGAAGTACAAGGAGCTGACAAGGAAGACAAGGCCTCTTCTTCAGATGGGTGTTTGTCTGTTGAAATGTCTGTTTTGTTTGGTGATCATAGAAAGGGCCATGACACAGAAATAGAGAAGTACAACTACACTAAGCAGTGGCATATATATACTGTCGGCTTACATAATGTTCACCTACTCATGCTCAACTCCAAACAGTCCAAAGAACACCAATGCATTTCTTATTCAGTGGAACAAAACCTGAGTCTTATATTTTTTTACCATTTCAGTGCTTCTCAGCATGTTGTTGCCATGGTTTATTTTCATTGTGCAAATCAGTTTCTTCAAACTAAACTACTTTCCTAAGAGCAGAGAAATTATCCATGAGTCCATCACCAGTCCATCAGTTAGGCACAGTTGTTCCTTAAATTAATGTGTTTGGATGTGCCTTGGGCTGAGTTGTGGTTACACTGTAAATCATCTTCACAACACATTTGTCAGATATCTACTGAGTCCTGTGACATTAAGCCCACCGTTTTCTTCATGCTAATCACTTAAGTGTCCGAGAGGTTTGAGGAAAGCCAGTGGAGCACGTCCTGCAGGCCCTGACCGGAGCGAGCACTGACCTCTAGTATAGTGACAAACTGAGGTGCACTTCTGATGATGTCATCCATCCTGAACAGTGACTTCAGCTCAACCAGAGACATGCTGCATAGAAGATCCCTGAGGAAATACATGCAGTGAGGAGTGATGGGTTTAGCATGAATTAGTGCTGGACTGAGTAAGATTGAAAGAGAGTTCAGCTGACCTCTTGTTGAAGAGTATAAGCACAGCAGCAGAGAGCAGAGACTCCGCAGAGAGAACAGATAGCAGCTGGACGCAGGACGACGAAATCTGTTCAACATTCACACAGTCCACCACAAACTATAGCGAATCAAATAGAAATAGACATCAGTCATGATGAGCAACATGATCATATTGTAGATGTATCTCAAAGCACTGCTTTATTAAGCTTCAAATCCTTTAAAACAGTGGTTCTCAGTGGTGCACGGGCTTCCGTTTAGTTGTACACGGAGGAATCGCTGAATAATAAAAAAATTTAATGAACACACTTTTTAACCTTTTGACACGTACAATAATGCTGATGTGATCAGCACCGACTGTTTCCTGGAGAGTACGATCGCTGGTGTTTAGTGCATCACATTATCAGATGTTAAAAATCAATCTGCTTGGCACAGAGCCAGAGGAAGAAGCCCATGGCGCTTGCAGAGCTGATGCAAGCTAAAGTGGCTTTTGCAGACCAGTGCAGTCCCCATATTTGTAACTGTTGTTGGGGGTCACAGGCTATCCCGTATTTTTATATCCCATTGTTGACAGGTATGGTTTAATCACTTGCTTTTCTGACACACAAAGCCTACTTTAACGCACAGTAAGCAGATCTAATTTCTAATTTAAATATGTAAATCCAAGTTATACATTTAAAATACAAGTTAATGTTTAGATTTCAAAGATATATAAATATGTCATAGCTATGAACAGGTTGATGAATATGCTACTACTAAATATTAATGCTTTACATTTAGGCCTAAGTACAGCAGTTTTGTTTTTACTTTTTAAGAACAGTGTCTTTTTTTATTAACTTTTAAAAACACGTTTTAAATTAAATGTTGACATTTTATGCATTTATTTATTTTTACCTGCAAGCACAGTATACTGTTAATGTTCAAACTATTTATAATGTTTAAAGTGGCTAACAATAATAAATATTTTTAATAATAGGAATTAATCTGCCACATTTTTTAACTGTGCAGAGTTGTAGCTGCTTAATTAGGCCTGCTACGCTACAGTATTTCAATGCCGGTCATTATGGTGGTACTTGGAGAGACAATTTTTTTCTAAGGTGGTACTTGGTGAAAAAAGTTTGAGAACCACTGCTTTAAAAGTTATCCATTTGGTCCAAACTGTATACTATAAAATAATTCACATGAACCCCACAGCTTTATTCAGACTACACCACAGGGGCAACACTTTCTTTTTTTACGGATCAGTTTTTATAGTTTGCAAACATTTTACTGAAGCATTACTAAAATAAAGATGAAAAATATTAGTTAATAATCACTTGTTGGACTGTTTATCATAGCCCCTATAAAACAAGCAATATATAAGCTGCAGACACTTACTATTCAATGATAAAAGTCGATAATCTAAATGCTTTTAATGACTATACTTTCAGTTTAAAGTTTGCAACATATTTGTAAAAGATTATGATAAATCCTAATGCATGTTTTGTTAAATTTACACAGTTATGACCACCAGCTGTCCCTAGCATTTGGTGCAGGGTTCAATGCTGCCCTACCAAAATTTTCACTGGCCTTACCAAAAAAAAAAGAAAAAGTTAATAGCTATTTCGAAGCAACATATATCTTTCCGAAGTTGTGACCATTTTTTTTTTCCTATTGTGATGCAGTTCAGAGAGAAATGGAATATTAAATGAGAAAGCAGTAGGCGTGGCTTGTTTTTTCTACTGTAAGATAAATGGATGTAGTAAAGTAGGCATTTCATTCAGACAGATCACGAAAGGGGGTTTAGAAGAGTTATTACAACCTAACAGACTCCTCCTCCTTACCATTTCTGTTTGTTGTCAAAACTGACAGTTGGAGCAGCGTGATTAAATGTTTAATTTTGCCAATTCCTAAAATATACATAATCTGACAATTTAACTGAAGAAAACAGGAAGTGCATTTTCAGATTTCAATTTAATAATATAAGGGCAAACATTTTTTTTCTTAATGACATGCACAGATGATTTGTTTACCACAAAACCAGCAATGTGAGCTAACAAAATCATATGGTTAGTTTTGATTTCTTAGGGACTTTAGATACAACCAGCGATTTTAAAAAAATGAATTAAATTGTGTTGAAACTAAATTTCCCAAAGATCTTTAAAAATAACATCTGTAAATCTGGATTTTAAATATTTAAAAAATGTTAATAAACGTATAATGAGCAAAAATCAAAGTGTTATGCAAAATACAAAAAGAGCAGTATGGAAATTGTGCAGGTATTTTACTGCAGTTCAAAATTATTTAACAAAAGGTGGCTCACTTAGCTGACTTTTAGTTTTTTTGTTTTCCAAACTAACGTTAATACAACGTATGAATGACAGGGACGACTGTTTGTTCTTAATGATGTGATATGCTGTGTTGACGAGTTTCTCGATGCGCTTAAAATTCTCTTCGTTCATACGTCTCACAATCAAGTTCAATGGAGCAGATGAAGGGTTCTCATCAACCCGTTTAGCCACCATGCACACTATGTGGTGTCGGCTTTAATCGTGAGCTTCAAAGTTTTGCTTTGTTCCTATGAAAAAGGCTCCAAACTTGTCTGCATTTCCTGGAAACTGACGGCAAACTATTCAAAGCATTGCTTTTTTTTGTCATATTGTACTAACGTAAATGTTTGTTTCCAAGACTTTAGAAAGTAAGACGTTTTCTTTTAGCCTCATAATTTGATGTTACCGCCTCTTTGCTGTACTGGTTGCTGTACCAGGTTTTGGAAAAAAACAACGCGCTCACAACATCCAATCAGAAAAGAGGAACCAAAAAGCAATATGGTGCTTATGACTTCACAAAGAAGGTAGCATTTAAAGATTTAAAAACACAATTCTCAGTTTTACTGTATTTGCACACAATTTTCAAATTATCGCAGACAAATTAAATATTAGTGACAAGGTAGCACTGGCCCGATTGAGCCAGTAATGATTCTGTCTACTGCCCGAGCGTCTCGCAGCGCTGGCCCCAGGACATTGGGCAGGCCTTATTGTTGAGCCCTGAGGTGTTTCAAGCGTTTTGAAACAGTGAATTATTTTGCAAAGCAATTGGTTCAATTGATTTGAAGCTTCGATAAGAATAGTTTCTCCTATCACTAGTATCTAAAGTCTCTCTGCAGCAAGCTCTGGGAGTATCCCACATATTCATGATGCTCCCTAATGTCCACAAATGAGATATAATGTTCTGGAAATTGAGGGATCTCTCGCCCCGATGTTATATCTTAAATAAATTTAATTATTAATTACTGACACTTACAATAACAGATTTGCAATCCAAGTAGTATTTTGGCCAAATGGGTCCCATGCAGCCTCCCAATTCTCGCACTGTTATCTTCTTCTTCTTCTTTAATATGAGGTCAGTAAGGTTAGTGCCAACCTAAAAAAAAATAAAAAGGTTTTCAGAGAAAAATATTAATCTTTTGACATGTTGAGAGTTGATGTCTTGGTAAATTAACAAAGTGCAATGTAAATTTCTCTTTCTTCAAGTTATAAAAACAGTATATGATAAGAATTAAGTTAGCTTTGTCTCAAATGAAAATTAAAGAGGACCCATTTTCACATTTGGCCATACGCTATATTTTATTTGGTATAAGACGTAAACCTTATCTTACGTATTAAAGTACATTTACTCATACATAAAACGTATCAAATTAATGCATTACCAAATTATCATAAGACTTTTATACACTGTTTGTCAAACAATGAGTTCTCACCGTGGGCAGCGTGACTGGCGCTTCACCCAAATCTGCGCATGGATCCATCTGGCACAGCTGTTCGTCCAGATAAAGAAATATTCATGAACATTAAATGGTGTATTTAACTTGTTTCATAAAAACGCACATCGTAAAATATAAAAACACAAATGTGGAATTACAAAAACAAACAATCAGATTTAAAGCAGCTTAACATGCAGCCTGTCTAATGTAAAGAGCTGCTGAAGGATATTCTGTAGTCGCTTCAGTAAAAGGGTTTTTCCTACTCCAGTTGCACCGAGCAATAAGCACATGTTCACGAGCTGCAGTACTTTAATCAATACGAAAGCACTGATGATTCCTGTTTTAATATGCGACTGGCTTGTAAACATTACATAGGTTTCCTGTATTGCTACGGCAACGGTGTTAAACTTACAAAATAAAAGTCTCAATACGTCTTGAACGTTTCTTCAAAAGGTTTTCAGCGCCTTCTAGTGAGGTGTAGCAGAATATAGAGTTCAAAATTCACGCAAAAGACGATGTACACATGCGTAGCAAAATTTACATGCATAAAATCAAATTCACATGAGCAAAATATTTATATTGCCAAAAAACTATTCACGTGGACAAAATATTTTTATAGTGAAGTAGTACAGTAGCGTCCACACAAGCTACATTTCCCGATCGCAGATCAATAGTATTTTAAATGTGTAACACATGGTTTTATTAGATTTTTTTGTTTTTGCTGTTATGTACTGTAATTTATTCCTGCTTGATACAGCATATTATTTACAGTAAATAATTGAAATGAACAGTTATGCCTCATATGTTTCATTGGCAGTTTTATTGATCACTAAGATATGATTAACGTGGATTTAAGTTGCTTTGATTTAAAATTTAAATTGCAGAAATAGCTTAGATGTATTTTTTTTCATTGCAAATGCCACAAAAATCCCCCTGCACAACTAACTCAAATTTTGATTTTGTAACAACAGTAAACAGTTTTTTTTGTTATAAGGTCTGGTTTTGTGGTGGCTGTACTTTAAAATTAAATTAATATAATCTTAATTCAAGTGATGAAAGATTTTGAGTTTCTAACAGTAAACAAAGCTACTGTAAGGTCACACCTGTTTGGTATAAATGGTTGAAAATGATTTGGTTGAAAATATCAATTAGAAATTTAAAAGTAATCAAATGTAATTAGTTACTTTACTTTTATAAAGTAATCGAAAGGTAGTGTAACTTATTACATTTTAAATAGAGTAATTGTAATCTGTAATTTATTACATTTCCAAAGTAACCTTCCCAACATTGATAGTAGGTTTATTTAAACAACATTTTAACCAATGGTTACAACCAATTGTAACCAACATTGTAACCAATGAGGGGGTGTTGGAGTGTAGTTTGTTGGCGATCGAATGGTGAGCAAAGCGACCTGGAGGGGTGCCAGGTCTGTCGGCGGTCTGGGGTTGCGTCAGCTTCAACGCACTGCATTGTGGATCCGTCTGCGCCGCTTAAGTGGTGTTGCTTGCTGCAGAAGTTGGGCCTTTCTCAACTTTTCAAGTGCCGACGGAATTGCAGCCAATCAGATCGCTGTATGCAAATACACCAGTTCAGACAGTAGCCGATTGCTGACTAATTTCATTGTCTGACGCTGCTATGACAATTGCGTCCCAATTTCAGACACGCCCTCTGTGTTACAGCTGAAGCCCTGTGTGAATGGGGTGTTACAGATTATACCAATCACCTGAGGGCTGGGGAAGGGGTTAAAATGACAAACCGGGAGGTGGGTCTGAAATACGGGGACTCCCGGGAAAAACGGGAGTGTTGGCAGGTATGCAGTTATATGTATGTAACGAATTTAGGTTTTTCATTGTGAATTCTCCTGAACTCTGCAGCAGTTGTGTGTATTTTACAATGTAAGGATGCACTCATGTGGTTAGATTGGGGAACTACAACTTAGACTGGAAGTGATGTAACACAGCAGATGCTGTGAGTGGCCATGCTTTAAGTATTTTTCATGCTTTGTCTTAATCAATATTAACTTTAAAAAGTAGTGATTTTCACACATTTAGTTTATAACTTGGTTCTACTATCATTGAGCATTCAGTGTGAGCAGCGACATGTAGTTTTTTAAAAGTTAAATGGCTTTTCATAAACGTTTACTGGATTATGCTCTTTAGCAAGGCCATGTGGTTGATTTTAATTTTCTATTTTATTTAGAGTTTGTATGTCTGCAGCAAGCTATCTACTAAAATGGCTGTATTGTATGGAAGGCCGTTGGGGCCAAAACGTCTGCAACAAACGCGTTTACACGTTATTACGCGTTAACACGTAATTTACGCAATTTACGTGTTAAGACGTTTTTTTTTAAACTAGTCTCATTTTTAAAGCACTATCATTTAATAATGTCTCCAACTTGCTCATTTTAATGTCATTTCACTTAAATATCAATAAATGTTTTGCAGTCAATGATCTGTAGCAGATATTTTGTGTTATGGTAGGCCAGACATCTTCTGTAATATTATGTTTGATGGCCTGGGACATTATAATGCTTGTCATTCAGCTGCTGAGATTTCTTTAAAAAATGTGTCCAGAGAAATCAGAATGCGCTTTATTTGACAAGTGTGTTTTTTCAGGAGCACAGGATATATACAGTATATAAAACATTTTGGTTACAAAAATCACAAACAGTAAGGGTTGTGTATATTTATGACTTAAAAAGAGGTAGCGACTGATCTAATAATAAAGATCTATAGAGATAAAGATGTGTAGAGATCTGGAGGTTGGGCAGGTAAACAGCAATAATCCTCTCCACTGTCCTGACAGTGCGCTGCAGTCGTCTTTTGTCTGATTTGGTGATTTCTAGATGGCACTTAGAGGTTTTTGCATCTGAACTCTTCATAGATTTATTGTTTGCAGAACTTTGCACTATATACACTTCTCTCTGTACTGGAAGCTCCAATCACAAAGGCAAACCATTCGTGTGCAAACAATTGACAATAAATAGACAAGTTTTGATAAACTATGTAATAACTAAGCTCCTTTCTGCCTGGTAGTATTAAAATAAATAAATATTACATACACACGTCGATCAATTATTACTTATGCAAATTATAATACTTTTATAAAAATATTAAGGGATTGTAAAAAGTTCTCTCTTGACATTTTATCATCTCAAATTTAAACGTGCCCACACTACAAGACAAGAAAATTGCGGCACAGCACACTACAAGATACTATTAAGATTGTGCCTGATGGAGCACATCACCTGATTGCAGAATAACTCTGCTTTTTATTATAGGCTAGGTTACAAATATTTGACCAACTGCCAGAAAAGAGCGCAATGTCCAAACAAAATGTCTATTATTATTATTATTATTATTATTAATAATTATTATTATTGATAATAATCAGAGAGAAGACAAAGGCAGATTAACAAAGAATGGATATTTAATGATACTTTAAACAATGCTGAGGTTGTTCAGAACAGAAATATAATCAATACCAACATAAAAGAAAACAACAAACAACTTAACTTCAGGTGATAACTAAAACAAGATGATGCCAGTGGAGGTAAACATTGTACAGGATTCATAGGACTAGATAACAGATGGAATGACAGCCAAACTGATGAACAGGCAGACAGGATACAACGACAGGTAACTGCTATCAAGTCGAAGCGAAACGAGTCCAGGTACTAACAAGTAGATCAGACACTGAATGAGTGAATGTTCCAGGCTTATGTAGTGTGAGCAGAGTGATGAGCAACAGGTGAAGGTGATTAGTATACTGGTGATTGGGTCTGTGCAGGTGCAGTGAATGAATCTGACGGTCCAAAAGGATTCCTGACAATTATTATTATAAGCTAATAATATTTCCATAATACTGGGATGCGCTGTGCTTTGACTGGCTTCCTGACAGTTATAAAAATAAATAAACGCATGCACTCAAGGTGTGCTGCAATTGTCTTTCATATAAGAAATGAAAGTTTGTATGTGAGAGAGAAATTAACAGAATTGCGGCTAATTGTGTGCGTTTATTTAATTTTATAACTGCAGGAACAGATATGCAAACTGGGACATAATGACACCTATTTTGAGGTTTTGCTTGTGTCAGGTTATTATTATTATTATTATTATTATTGTTAGCAGATTATTGATAAAGCCAGTTATTCCGTTCGATGCTGTGACAAGGTTCTGTAAGCCTAAAAAGAATAGCTAGGGAGAATTGCGTCTGTTTTAACAAATAAATAAATGTATATAAGCTATAATAATTTAATAATATTAATAATTATATATATATCATAGTTTGCCTGCGATAAACTGGCAGGAAAATATACATTAAATACAAAGGCTGGTTATTTTACTGGCAATGAGGCACACTATTACAGATTTTCAACAAAAATATTATAACATATGAGGAAACATTTGACAACAACAGATCCTATCAATGTCATAACAAATGCCCTTAATTGCCTAGCCTAGTTGACAGCAAGCATCAAGTGTTTATTGAGATTGTGTCTGTCATCTGTTCTTTATGAAGCATTAAACAGAAGCGTGTGCGGTGACCACAGTGATGTTCAGCTCTGACGAGGCGCATTTATTTAGCCTGTAACCTATACCCTACTGTATATAGATTTTTAATTTTTTTTTACATATAATGTTCCATTACTTAAAATTTTGTTAAAATGTATATTTATAGTTCATATATAAAATGAGCCCTAGATTATTTTGCTTTAATCATTATGCAAGGATCATATTGCATATTAGGCCTGGATAAATTATGTATTTTATAAAAGGATTGTTTATGGACTAAGCTAACTGTAATTCTCCGAATGGAAAATTACTGAAGTTGAATTTTTTTATTACCTGTGTTAGTTTGGGGTTTATTTTCTCACAAAGGTGGAAAACTCTGATGCAGGTGGCGCAGCATTGTCAAAATGAAAATCAAGCCAAAGGAGAGAGAGACCGAGTATGTGCGGGAGAGGACTCATATCTCCTTGGTGACCAATCTTCATTGATTGCAGATTCCAGCAGTAAGAGCAGGCTGTGAAGATTTAGCAGCACAGTTTTTCCTAAAATATTGCAATGCACACAACATAATAAGTGACATATCAGAGTTTAAAAAAAAAGAGGATAAACTGCTGGTGCGCGTCTCGCTGGCGTATCTGTGACCAAGACAGAACGTGTTTATTTGAGATGATCAAGAGCCACGATATTCAGAGTAAATCACCAAATGAAGAAGAACCAAATCCAACAGGAGGAACTGTGGATGCCAGAGGAATCTGTCTAAAATGGATGTTTTTGTGTCGTAAACAAGCATGAAAAACATGCAGGTTTTGGAGTATGTGGAATTCCCAGCTTCAACTTGCATGTTTTTCCATGCTTGTTAACCATTTATTAATATGATTTACCATTAACAAAGCATTTGTTAGTGTAATTATGAACCTTAGTGTAGACTCCAACATTATCTAATGTTATTTGTTCATTGTTTGCTCTTGTTACCACTAATGTATTAATTAACACTGTAATTGACGTTTATAAGAGTTATCCTACATTTCTTTATGTTACAGATCACTTTACTTCTGTTGTTTATGGGGGCTTTTATTTTGACAAGAAATTTGTTTTTCAGAGCTAAAAAAATGATGAGTGAACAGTATGAATAGCGGACATTTCATGACGGTTTAACAGAGCTCGTACTAAAAAGGAGGGTTTATAAGTTTATTCAACAACCCTCCGAAAAGGCAGGTTTGTGTGATTGTATACTGCTAGTTAGAAATACATATTTTGTGAAAATGTCTAAGAATGTTGATGTTTATTTTTGTGTTGGTTTGCTCAGCTCTTTACTGTGATTTCAGAAGAAAATGAACGTTAACAAAGCTTCTTGAAACATCAGTAAAGTTTCGGCCATCAATCGAATGCTACTAACACATTAATATATGTTTAGTTTATATATAGTACTGCTGATTAAATGTGTTGTTCATTGTTAACTCACGTTAGTCAACGCATTAACTATCATTAACTTCTGGCCCTTATCAGGAAAAAAATCTAGACTATTTAATTTAAATTATTTTTAGTTAGTCTCTCTCTCTCGTTTTTTTTATCCTCGTATGAATACAGCCCAACGTTACTTTACATTTAGATGATTGGTAAAGAAGCAGGCTATTGAAAATTAAAATAAGAAACTGTCTCAGCGCAATCTTATTCCTGCTGCCAAATATATTGAGCTCCTTTTAAAGGAAGTGGACAAGATGACGTAGGCTCAACGTAGCCATTGTGTAACAAAACGATTGCGCGCATCATCACATTAATATTTAGGAGAAGGATTACGAACTCTTACGACAGACACAGTCATCGTGACACCACAGCTACGTTTTACTTGAATTATTCATGATGCAGTGACCGAAGCACTACGCTGCGCTTACGTGACCTTACCTCATCATCCAAGATCATGACGGGAGAGTAACGCACGCGGAAGTGCGTTAAGAAATACAAACCGAAAGCGCTGTTTAATGTCTGGTTCAGTTATTTATCGAAGACCCTAAATCTGAGCAAATTCATGCTTTAGAAATAGAGATTATGATTTAGAAATCATAATTAAATTAGTCGAAATTATTGGATAAAATGTCAAAATTGGGTCTAAATGTAAATTGAGGTCTAAATGTGTCACTTCTTTAATTCTTTAAAAATAATGAATCTAATGAAACATGAAATCTTTTTAAGAAATTGAATTTTTAACTGAAAATGAGATTTTAAATGTTAATCTCTATTATATAATATAAAACGCTATATAATTACAAATAAATATCAAGATATATAATATAATATTTAATCATATATATATATATATATATAGATATATATATATATATATGCTATAAGTGTTAAGAGGCCTTAAAAACACCAATAATACACATCATAGCCACATCTTATAGGACACATATATCACACAGAATAACAGAATAATGCAAATATATTTACTTTGTGCATGATGTATTCAAAATACTGTAAATATGATTTGCTATTAGGCCATATAAAATGTGATAAAATGTAAATATCCGCAAAGTATATGAAATACAAGTTCATATTTAAATTTTTTAATATATAAACCTTTATTTTTTAAATATTTTTGAAAATGGGCAACGCAGCAGTGGGTAGTGCTGTCGCCTCACAGCAAGAAGATCGCTGGTTTGAGCCTCTGCTTGGGTCAGTTGGTGTTTCTGTGTGTAGTTGCATGTTCTCCCTGTCAGGGATGGGCAGCATTTGTAATTTGTATTTGATGGGGTTTCAAAAACACTTTAAAAAAAAAACTTTGTAAGTCCACATAATGACATCATAAAATCTGGCCTCTAATTGATGCTTTCTCAGTTGTTTGCCTAGGCTTGAGATCAGAACAGAAAATGTATTAAGAAGGTCATCATTGCTTGGAGTATTGATGGAAATTATGCACACATAAAAAAAATAACAGACCAATGGCAGGTGTATATTTGAGAGCAAGGCAACAATCATTGAAAATAGTATACTGCACAATACCTAGACCAGTAATATGTAATGGTTGTGTAGTGTACAATTCGGCATCAGCATTTTTGCTTAAAATATGAGATGGAATAAAATATCAGTCCTTAAGAACAGGACGAGGAACATTCAGCACATAATCATTATCAGTCTCAGTGCTGCAGGTGAAAATGAAGTTTAGAAATAAAAAAACACCTAAAGATGGTGCACTGGAGTTCACTAAGGGTATAAACTAAAACTTTCAGTTAAAGAGGAACTGAAAAAATCTTGAGAGAATGAGTAAACTGCACAAATAATAGTAGTTCTGGATGGATTGCTGATGTAGACGCCAAGACAATAGGACAATCAACATACAACTAAGTCCTACAGTGGCAATACCTATACTTTATTGGCTGTTTCAAATGCCAGAATTTTGATCTGCAGGTGCACTTGTATAGTTAATGAAGAGAAAAGATGTCTGTCTAAAGATGTCAAACCGGCACAATACAGTATATGAGACACAAATATTTAATACTCCAGTCTATACAGACTGGTCAAAAACTCCAGACTCTAGACTTTGCAAAAATGGATAACTCAATTTTTACAATTGTCATGTTTTATGTTTTGCATTGAAGAGTACACTAGCAAAAAAACAGGATATATGGAAATTACTAAAACTGGATATTTTAGTAGTTTTCAGAATTTTTTTTTTTACATTGAGTATAAAGGATTTCGTTTGAAAAAAATATTTATAAAAAAAAAGTATGATGTGAACAAAAAATTTAAATAACCTTCATGTAACACACTTTTAAAAGATAAGATTGTTAAGAGATGATGTCAATTTTACTGGTCACACAATGGATGAAAACACAATAAAGAGTCTAACTCATTATCTGCATTAAATGTTTTTTTTAAGTGATTAAAGAGATCATCTTCAAGACAAGACTTTCTCTATGAAATTTGTACAAAATCTATACTAAAATGAAAGGAAAACACAAGTTTATGAATACCTCCTCATGTACAGGAATAGAGGTGAATAAGTTGACAGAAGCTGAATTAAACTTGCTCAAACGCTGTTGCTGTCAAACATTGTTTACCTCATTTAGTCAGTTTAATGATGAAGGGATTGACTGAATATGCCTATTGGTGGAGGGTTTGCGAAGAAATTTTATGCTCGCTTGTAAAAGTATTTTGTAGTATTTTTAAATACAAAATACAGTATTTTAATTTGATTTATTTGTGGCTGCTGTATTTTGTAGTTTATTTTGATACACGTAAAATGGATGTATTGGGTATTTTATTTAAAAATACATTTTAATGTATTTTTGCCCATGCTTGCTCTTTGTGCTCGTGTGGGGTTTCCTCCTGGTGCTCTGGTTTCCCCCACAAGTCTAAAGACATGCTGTAAAGGTAAATTGGGTAAGCTAAATTGTCTGTGGTTTATGTGTGTGAATGAGTGTGTGTTATTGTTTCCCAGTGATGGGTTACAGCTGGAAGGGCATCTGCTGTGTAAAACGTGCTGGATAATTGGCAATTTATTCCGCTGTAGTGAAACCAGATTAATAAAGGGACTAAACCGAAAAGAAAATGAATGAATATTTAAAAAATTGCCATATTAGCCTATATATAACAATTATAATTACAAATATGTACGTTTAAATATATAAAATTTTTTTAAATGTATCATTTTTTATTATGTAAAATAAATATTTTCACATAAATTTCAGTTTATGATTCAACAACTCTCTTAAAAAACTAATCTAAACCTTTTATTAGATTAATTATCTTTAGAGAATTGGGTTACACGTGTAGATGGTTGTTTGTCGCCACCTATTGTCGCAATAATGTCATTTGTACAGATTTATTAAGTCATAATATTGAGTTATTAAATCATTATTTTGGCTTTTTATCTAGTAATTTTTAATTATTAAATCATAATTTGGGCTTTTCTTACCTCAATTGTTTGCACACAAGAATGTTTTGTCTTGGTGATTGGAGCTTCTAGTACAGTGACAAAAAGTATATAGTGCAAAGTTCTGCAAACATTCGTTCATTTTCTTTTCGGCTTAGTCCCATTATTAATCTGGGGTTGCCACAGCGGAATGAACCGCCACCTTATCCAGCACATGTTTTAGGCAGTGGATGCCCTTCCAGCTGCAACCCATCTCTGGGAAACATCCATACACACTCATTCCCACTCATACACTACAGACAATTTAGCCTAATCAATTCGCCTGTACCGCATGTCCATACTGTCTGGTTCGGATCAGCCACCAAATCAGACATAAGAAGACCGCAGTGGACTGTCAGGACAGCGGAGAGGATTATTGCTGTTTACCTGCCCAACCTCCAGATCTCTACACCTCTTTATCTCTATAGATCTTTATTATTAGATCAGTTGTTACCTGTTTTTAATAGTCATAAATATACACAACCCTTACTGTATGATTTTTGTAACCAAAATGTTTTATTATTTACTTTATATCCACTTATTTAAATGTCATTCTGTGTTCTTATGCTGATTTGTATGTATGTACTGTATGTATCCTGTGCTCCTGAAAAAAAAACACACTTGTCAAATGACACTTGTCAAATAAAGCTCATTCTGATTTCTCTGGACACATTTTTTAAAGAAATCTCAGCAGCTGAATGACTAGCATTATAATGTTACAGACCATCAAACATAACATTACAGAAGATGTCTGGCCTTCCATAACACAAAATATCATGCTACAGATCATTGACTGCAAAACATTTATTCTGATTTAAGGGAAATGACATTAAAAATAGCAATTTGGAGACTTTATTAAATGATAGTGCTTTAAAAAATGAGACTAGTTAAAAAAAAAACGTGTTAACACGTAAATTGCGTGTTATCACGTTAATCACGTGTTAACACGTACCAACGTGTTAACGCGTAATTGCGTGTTAACGCGTAAATTACGTGTTAACGCGTAAATTACGTGTTAACGCGTAATAACGTGTAAACGCGTTTGTTGCAGATGTTTTGGCCCCAACGGCCTTCCATAGTATTGTTTATTATTACAGGTATGTCTTTATGTTCATTTGTTAATTGTGACTGTTGTGTTTTATGCAAAATGTTCATATTATTTTCAGTTCATATGTGAATTTTGTACTTATAATGTGACAGCAGAAGCTGTGAGACAGGAGTTTGTATGTCTGCAGCAAGCCATCCACTAAAAGGGCTGTATTGTTTATTATTACAGTAAAAGTATCAACCAAATACTGTGTCCGGGCCTTCATTCAAGAATAACACAACGCAGAGGAAGAAGAAGAGTCGAAGGACCAAAAACGTTACATTGGTGCTGCGACTCCTCAGATCACCTGATCAACTTGATGAAGATTGCAGAGAGGTAGCTGCTTCATGCCTGTTTGACACAATTTGATTTATGAACTTTTGGGTGCATCCTTTTGCCATTTGAGGCTTTCTAAAAAGAAAATGAAGGGAAATTCGCAACCATTTTGTTTGATTGTGAAATTACTATTGTTTTTTGTTTTTTTTGCGAACTGACATTGCTTCATTAATTTAAAAATAATGGGTGAGAAATTTGTCAATCATTTCAATGTTAGTTCTACTATTATCCCTTTTATTCCACGTGGGAGGGGTGTCATTACTAACAGTGCTTGCAAAGATGAACCTACTTTTAATTGGATGTGGGTCATGGGCTTTTCATTTATGATCCACCTGCGCAGCACAGTGTTGGACATACGTCTGCGACACACAATGTAAGTTGTGACGGTCAAATTTTAGATTGTCTAACTGATATGTTTGGGCAACTGGGTGAACAAATTAGCGATGCTGTTGCTGCCAAAATAATAGCGAACAGTACAATGTCTGTGAACCGAAAGTCTCATGTCAACAGAGGGGTAAATTCTGACATCTTTACTAAGCAAGATGTTTCCCGTGTAACAGTTCATGTCACTTCTGACAGAGACCCTGTGATTTTTAGAGGAGACGGAAGTGATAAATTCCTAGTACATGAATGGATTGCAATGACCAAAACACTTTTGTTGAAACAGAAGTGTGCTGTTGAAAATCAGGCGGATGAAATAATGTCACGGTTAATGGGCAGAGCGGGGGATATTGTGTGGATTAGTTTAAGTAATGACACATCTCTTTATGTCAGAAGTGACCCTGACGTAATTTACTCTATCCTCCTGAAATATTTTAGCATCACACCATCTTGCCTTTCTTTGGCAGACTTTTATTCAACTCTGCCTAAGTCGGGTGAGTCTGCAGTGGATTACTGGATAAGAGTCAATAAAGTGGCAGATCTAGCAGATGAAGGCTTTCATAGACAGGGTCTGTTATGGATGATATCGGTGCAGAGGTGGCTCGAATGTTTGTAAAATACTGTCCTGATCCTGTTTTGTCAGATTTTTTTTTTTAAGCACAAGCCGATCAGTGAATGGACCGTAAAATAAGTTCAGGGGAGAAATGTTGATGTGTTGACAATCTTATGCGATGTCTCGCAGGAAACGAATGCTAGCTTTGCACACTGCACGAGTCCCCCTCCAGTGTCTGACGGCATGCAGGATCGGGTGCACAGTGCTAGTTGTCCGGATAGAGCAGTTCGACAATGACATTATCAGAGGGAAATTCAGATAAACACATCCTGAATCTTATGATGGGTATGCTGAAACAGGTGGTGGAATGAGTGCCCCAGAGTAGCAACGTCCAGGCTGAAAGGAATGTGGTTCCCAGGTACAGAGGTAGGGTAAGGGGCTGTGGAGTTTGCACTAATACCTCACATTCCACTAAGTCTCACTGCCTAAGGGACAGGTTGTGTTTTAGCTGCTTTTCACCGGGCCATGCACAGTCAGCCTGTCCACAGTCTCAGTCGGGAAACTGACCAACCTGTATATGGAGGGAGGTTGTGCAGGTTTAGATTGTAAATCTCAAAATGTTGTAGATGTTGCAAATGCTAAAAAAAATTCATGTCTGCCAAAGAATGTTGTTGTAGTAATAATGTAGTGTATCAGAACACAAATGCTGCAGCAGTGACAGTTTGTTCTACACTTCAGTCATGGTAGATGATAAGGTGACCTTGAATAGTATGCTTGACAGTGTTTTTATGGCATGTACCATGAATGAAAATGCAGAGCAAGTGCAGAGCAAAAACTGTTGGAAGCTGGTATAATCAATTATTAAAATGGAGGTAGCCCAGATGTGCTATAATTGGTTGTGGTGGTAGCCAGGTAAAACCTAAATGTGCTGTGACACTTCAATTGGAGATTTATGGACTGTTAAAAATTGTCCTGTTAAAAAACAGTAAGTTACTGGCAGCACAGTTGCCAGCATGTTATTGTTAAATTAACAGCATCTTGCTTTTGCTCTGTAAATTAACAGTAAAATGCTGGCAGCTGCAGTTGCCAGCAATGTACTGTTATTTTACAGTATGTTGCTGTAAAAATACATAGACTACATTGATATACACAGTACTCAAGTGAACTCATTGTGTTCACTGAAAGCGATTGCCTCAAATTGGCCAACTGCTGTATGCGTTTATGAAGTAATGTGCTATATATGCTTAGAAGCATACTTATATTAATAACTTATTTTAGTTTATTCGAACAGTTCTGTTTAACCCAAATGTTTTAAATTTCACAACAGCACACATACATGTAAAGCTGGAATTACCAGCAACTACACAGCCATCTATCTTTAAGTAAAGAAACATGCAGAATAACATCAGCATTTCATTGTTCATCTTTGACTCAAAAATTGGCTCTACTCTCCTCCACAATGGTGACACACAGAAGAAATTTGCTTCAGGTTTTACAGAAAGATACAGTATTTTCCTTGATTTTACGGTAAACTACTGGCAGCTGTGGTTGCCAGCAATCTACTGTTTTTATACAGTCTACTTCCGTAGTTTAAAATAACATCATATTACTGTTAAAATACATTTTACACTGTGTTTTTACCTCTCACACTTTTAACCCTTTAAAGCCCAGAGCAAATACCTCAGTTTTAATTGAACACTTCTAAGTGTCGACACTACTGAGTGTTTAAGAAACATGGAGCAAAGCTGAAGTAAATTAATTAAATAAATGATAATTGTGGATTAGCGATGAACAAATGAAAAAATACTGAAGGGAAAAAAACAAGAACAGAACATACAAAAAACTACAACTTCAGTCACAGCTTTGAAATGAAATAACCTGAAGGTCAACAAATTATTAAATCATTAAAATGATCAGCAGATGATTAAACAACTCTACAATCATCACCACCAGCTACACTTATTACTAAAACATTTATTTTTGTATAACATCTGCTAAAGTTCTTCTTGAGATAAAGGTTAACATTTTACGTCAGCATCATGGATGACAGAGTTTGCTTTAGTTGGGCTCTGAGCCCTTCTATTATTAACATATTTATTTTGCTGCAATCATTAAGAACTTTGTTTAAAAAGCACTTTTCATATGACAAACGGGCCAAAAATCCAAATAACATCTGGTGATGTTCATATTGTATTTAATAATGCAGAACCTGTTTTAAATTAAGTATAGTTTACTGCTCTTATCCACTGTTTAATTTATTGTAAACGTAATATAACTTGCCTGTATGTGGCACTGAATTCTGGAAGTTTTTAAGAATATCTTGGACATAAACACTTTGCTCTATGGTGTAGTTTCCACTCAAAGAGACATCAATATTCAGCGTATGAACCTCAACAATGGTGACAACTAACAAAATTAACAGTTTAACTCACAAACATCCCAAACTGGCTACTGAAAGTCTAAACATAAACAACAGCAGAATCAAACACAAATAAAGAAAACTGTAAGACCATTATGCTACATAATTTATTCATGCCGCAATGCATGCTGGGATATTTGTACTGTGCCACACCCAGCATGCATTGCGGCATGAAACATTTTAATTGTTACCATTTTTGAGGTACAAAGTCTGATTCATGAGTGTGACTTTGTCATAAGTGAATTGTTTTCATGTTATTTCTTAACTCTGTAATATAATTAGGTATCATTTGTTTACATTTCACATTAATAAATTAATATCTGCACTAAGCATAAAAACTATTGCATGAGGCCAGACACCCAGACCTTTATCATAACACATACCAGAACAAATGTCAGACAAATAGATCTATCTGCTTATTGACTTTCCAGCTTTATTGCTATAATAAAAGTGTTTTATAAACTTTCTATTACAGCAGCTGGAGAGTCTAAATTAATGAGTTCAAGGCTGAAGAGCCCAACTAAACCAGCCCCTCACTCTATTACGGTGACACACAAAAAAACAAAACACCTAAGTTTCTGTTGGTTCCAAATAAGAATGGTATGGAAGTCAAAGTGGTCAGTAATAAGTGTGTCTGCTGTTGTTTGTGTTGTTTAATGATCCTCTGCTGAGACTGAAAGTGTTTTATTTTAGTAGATTTTATGTAATGTTGTAACTAACGTCACTGTTTGTTTCTTGTTTCTCTTTCCTTCAGTGATTGTGATCATTACAGCATGTGTTCATCAGTGTCTGAATTCACTCATTAGTGTTCATTAACTCTGTCAGGTGAACTATATTAGTGAACTACTGTATGGAATAGTGAACGAGGACACAAAGTGTGATTTCAAACACAGACTTGAAAACGTCGAATCTGAGCTCTGTTAACTCTGTTTTCTGCTGTTGGTTACTTTCTCGAAAACAGAAATACTACCCAGAATGCACTGTTTTTAACAGAATATTACTGTTTTAGTGAAAAAAACTTTTATTTTACTGTTGAATCTGACCGCTTTTTAACAGCAATTTTTTACAGTGTGGATGTAAAATGCTGGTACCTACCCTAATTGTCAGTGGGCACCACGATGAATTAATTGTTGGTACGAATGTCATTTAAACACATTGTTTTGGACACTTGTTTTGGATGACAGTTTCAACACCTCTTCGTTGTAATGATCCTATGGCTGAGACTTACCTCTCCAGTGGCAGATTTAGGCCTGGGCAATATGGGCTGTCGCCCAGGGTGGCTTTTTGGTGGGGGGCGGCACGGGGAGACGGTGCAAAAAAAAAAAAAAAAATTTATGCAAGTGTATTAATTTAACGTGGCAATCCCAGAATAAAGACGTTAGGGGCCATTTACATTTAGCATCTTTAGCATGCACTAGTTTGTTATTCTCAATATGCAACCGAAACAACACTGGTGAAAGCAAACTGATACATGCGCACAGAAAACCATTCCTGCGCACCTCACATGCGATCCTGTGTAAATCTCGGTTGTTTGCATGCACGCCGATAAAATACGTGCTGCTCATGCGCTATGAAACCGAAGTAACAGCCTTTTGTGCAAAGGTGTCTGCACGCAACGTGTTTTGCAAAGTTTATGTAATATGACGTTGATGTTACTTTCACTTATCATGGCTATAAATCAAAAAGGAGGGATAAAGAGTCAGGAAGGTAAGATTTCAAAACATTAATTCTCTCCCATGAGTCGGGTCTAAGACAACAGATAATTTGTTAACAATATAATTACTACACATTATAAACCATTTATTAAGCATTAGCAAATAATGAATTTATTGTCTGTTAAGCATTAACTCTACATTAATAAGCATTAGTAAGCAGTTTATAACTGCAGCTACAAATGTATTCTTCACTTACAACCACATTTATAATGTGCTTAATACTGTAGCTGTACTTTCATACTTTGTTAATGATTTATTTTTAGTACTAAATTAACTACTGCATTATTTACAAACCATTTAGTGTAGTTGGTTGTTTTTCTAAGATCATTCAGAATAACTTAAAATCAACATTTATAATTCTTATTATTTAGGCATATATTAATTATTAAATGCTTTATTAACTCAACTTCATCCATTTTTGTGACCTAAAGTGAGGACTATTCATGCTTTAAAATCCCTTATAAATGACAATTAAAGGCTTAGTTATATTCTAAACAGGAAAAAAAGAACATAAACGACTTTATTCCAAATAAAAAAAATAATCTTTGGAATCTTATCTAATATAAAATTACTGTACAGTTTAAACATTGCATCCTATTATATTGTTAAATTTTTATATTGTTGTTTTATCCAATTTTATGTCGTTTTTTGACACTCCTGTTATTCAGCAATGTTTAAACTTTACAGTAATTTTACTTTTTAGATAAGATTGCAAAGATTGTTCATTTGTTACCAGGCCTTGTCATTTATAAGGGATTTACAAAGCATAAATAGTCCTCACTTTAGATTAGGTCACAAAACTGCATGAAGTTGAGTTAATAAAGCATTTATTAACATACATAGTAACCATTACTCTGCCTGATTAGTAAGATATATATAAACGTTGATTTCAATAGAGTTAGTATTATTTACTAACTCCTTCTGAACGATCCTAAAAACCACCAACTACTCTAAAATTCAAATGATTTGTAAATAATGCAGTAGTTAATTTAATAATGAAAAATAAATCATCAACAAAATATGAAAGTACAATTATTAAGATCATTATAAATGTGGTTGTAAGACAAGAATACAGCATTTGTAGCTGCAGTTATAAACTGCTTACTTATTTAATGCTTAACAAATAATGAATTCACTAGATGCTAATGCTTAGTAAATGATTCATAGTGTGTAGTTATTATAAAGTGGTACAGATAATTCTATAAAATATTTATTTTTTTGTATTGTATATAATTGTCAATTAATATTAATGCAAAAGATTTTTTAAATGAGCATATCACTCGAGTTGTTACATTGTTTTTACAGTAACATTTAGGATTGATTTCTATTACTTATTTAGAATAATAATTGTATAATGATATTAATATTAATAATAATAAATAAAAATAAATTTATATATTTATTGAAAAATAAATATATTCGGTGGTTCGCCCAGGGTGCTGTTTTAACTAAAACCGCCACTGTACCTCTCTATGCTTGCAAGGCTTGAATCGTTGGATGGGGGACAACATTTCTGACAAAATAGGAACTGTGAGATGTAATTCAGCAGTTTATTTAGAGCCTGGCCATGCCTAAGCATGTAATTGTGTCGCCAGGTAGTGCTGTTTTGACAGAGCCTACAAGTTCTCGTTTTGCACTAAAAGGCATTCTGGTGGCCAGACTTGTCACACATCTATGGGGAGATTGAGTTGAGGGGATTGAAGTTGATCGATACATGGAACAAACCTGTTAAGCTGAGGCATAATGCCAAGATAGCTGACTTGTTTCCAGGTGCTGCACTCGAGGATTTGGATGTTGCAACACTATATTCACAGATGCAAAGAACGCAGCCATAGTGTCTCTTTAGATTCAAGCTGTATCGGAGAGAAAGTGAAATCTGTTGTTGGAAGGGCTTGATCTGGATTCCTGTCATGTGTCTGATTCCTATAGGAAGAAGTTGTCTGAGATGGGCATGTAGTATAATGATGTGTTTTCACACCATCATTTAGATTGTGGCAATGCTACTGAATTTGTTCACAGGATCCATCTTTCAGACACAAAACCTTTCTGACTTCCGTATTGGCGCGTTGCACCCAGTGAATATCAAGTGTTGCGTCGCATGTTGACTGAATTGGAGGAGAAGGAGATTATTCGCAAGTCAACCAGTGAGTTTGCATCTCCTTTAGTCCTCGTCTGGAAAAAGAATGAAGATTTATGTGTCTGTACGGACTTTTGGTGGTTAAACAAGAGAACACTAAAAGATGCGCATCCACTTCCCCACCAGGCCGATTGTTAGCTGCATTAGAGAGGAATTCATTGTTTAGTACAATGGACCTGACCTCTAGCTTTTACAACATGCCGTACATGAGGATGACCAATAGTACTCTGCCTTTACAACACCTATGGGTTCCTCAAGGCCTTTGTCACAGCTCAGGAAGTTTTATGCGCATGATTACAAGCATTTTCGGGGACCAAAACTTCTTGAGTTTGTTGTGTTATTTAGATGATTTTGATAGTGTTTGGGCCTGATGAAATTACACTAAAAATTACACTGGAACATGCTCCTAAGAAATGTAACCTCTTAAGAAAATCTGTGCAGTTTTTTAGGACATGTTGTTGATGAGTTTAGAGTATCCACAGAGCAAAATAAGGTGGAGAGTATTTCCAAAATGATCAAATTAGACTTAATGGAGGCTGATGGAGTTACACCGTATCAGAAGCGCATAAGGTCGTTTCTTGGGATGGTCAACTATTATCAGCATTTCATACCCAATTACTCCTCCCTGGTCAAGCCACTTTTTGATCTATTGAAGGGTCAGAAACAGAAGATCAAGCAGGGTCACAAGTGTACTACAGGGTCTGTGTACTACAGAAGTTGAGTTTCTCTGATTAGACGTCTGAAGTACAGTTGGCATTTGAACATCTTAAGTTGACCATGGTGCAGGCGGTTGTCTTGGCTCACTTTGAACTCAGTCGCCCTTTTGTTCTTTTAACTGATGCTTCTTCAGACGGCATTAGGGCTGTTCTCTCCCAGCTTCAGGCAGGAGAATCTAGAGCTAGACCTATAGAGTTTGCTAGTAGCGTTTCTCCATCTCAGCGTTATTACCATAGACTGTAAAAGATATGGACGTAGTATCCGTGACGTCACCCATAGGTCTATGAAGAACCTAAAAGAAGCTACCAGTAGGCGTGGCCAACCATCACCATTTTGTGCCCGTGTCAATGATAAATGATCCTAAATAAAACAAATACATTTATAGAAATGGTATATAAGTATATAATTTCACTCACGTGGGAAACGGAGGCCATGTGAATGGTTTGTGAGCACAATTATGTGCACACAGCATGCCATATCATCTGATAATTGTAAGTAATAATTCCAAAAGGCATGGAAATGGATGAGTTATAAAAAAATTCACCCCCCTCACAGTTGTCATGAAGAGTATTATTAGCTATATGAACCAAAATCGTACTTTGTACCAGACTGTAAACATCTTTTTTTCTGCTGTAAAGTTGGCTATTTTAACAGTAGGCTCAATAGAAATTTGCTCTATTATGGAGCCAGGACTAGCGAAATTTCGATTAATTGCAGTTTCAGTTACTTCCGTATTGGCTTCCAGAGGGAGAGCAGGAGGTTGTCGCTTGGTAATTACCCAGCACATCGCTTAAAGTTCTTAGGATTGAAGTGGGCAGTCTGTGAGAAATTCAGTCACTGGCTTAAGGGTCATGTTTTCACGGTATGGACTGCTAATAACCAAGCTTGATTGTTGTGAGCAGCATCGGGTCGCCAAACTTGCGGCATACAATTTTGACATCAAATACATACCAAGCTCACAGAATGTCATGGCTGATGCTTCGAGTAGAGTTCCATTTGTGAGATCTAATATTGGTTCTAGACTTTTAAGCGAAATGTATGACAGACTTTTGATTGAGGTGCAAGGTCTCTCTATTGGTTCAGTTCAGGATGCTTTCAGGTGGTCTTGTGGATCTGGAGGGAAGCCGAACATTGCTTGCAGTGGTGTTGTGCAAGTTAATTCTAATACTGTTGCTGGAACTTACTTGGATAAGGAGGAGGTTGTGGCTGTGCTTGACTCACAAGAGGCATGGGATGAAGGTGCGAGACTTCATGCTTTGTCTATCCTAGAGCATCTACCCCAGATAATTTCTGAGCCAAAGGGTCAACTTACTTACTCAAAGCGTAACTTGCGTGAGAAACAGCTCTCTGATAGTGTACTGTTGAGGGTTATTTTTTTATGTGGAGCATTATTGCAAACCATCCAAACGAGAGAGAGCAGAAAGGAATCTGTTAGAGTGCTCAGTTACCTTAAGCATTGGGAGAAATTTGTTATAAAGGATGGCATTCTCTACAGAACCTCCCGTGATCAGTGTCTAAGGGTAAGCGTTTTCTATATGTGGTCCCACAGTCGCTTCAGTTAGAGGTGTTAAGAGGCATTCATGATCAGGCAGGCCATCAGGAGCAGTCCAGAAGTTTGGGACTTGCGAGACATTGTATTTTTTTGTCTTGATGGAGATGTTAGAGGTGTCAAAGGTGTTTAGTCAGCAAAACTCCTGAGCCTGAGGGCCGAGCCCTCTTAGAGAATATCGTGACCAGACTTTTGGTCTGCTGAAGATCATTTCAACGGATTTGTTGATGTCCTAGTAATTACTGATATGGGGAGTCGATGGATCTTTCCAGAACTGAACAAATCACACACCACATTATTCTTAAAAGATTGAATGGTGCCTACATGTCTGAGCTTTGATTTCATTTTCAAAGCAATCCACAGGCACGCAGCAAAAGACTAATTCACAGGACCACTTGCCATTTGTCATCTCAACTCCATCCTAATTAACTTTACATCTTGAAACAATAAAGAGGCTACACTCAAAGACCCCCCCCCCCCGCCCCAAACCGGTTTTGAGGGCGCTCAACAAACCCCTTTAGTTTCATGCCTGCAAATGGCGTCTGCGATCAGAAACTTTCAATTAAAATCCATTTGTTTAACGTAACTGTTATGGATAAGTAATAAGTTACAGCCGTTGCTGTTTGCATGAAATCTACAGAACGTTTGCGAAACATTTTATATTTGGTATTGATTGAAAGCTAGGAAAGTTTTAAATGCATTGGTTTATATGAAGAAACTATACTATGAAAAGTGTCCATGTTATGATACTTCATTTTAACAACTTCCAATCAAAGGCAGGTAACGCATGATTCTCACATGATGTGCTAAGCCTCCTAGAAAAGGGAATGGGGGTGTGACTCCCACCCTGCAGCTTCTCTTATTAGACAATTACAACTCAAAAACAACTCTTATTGCCACTCGTCACCGTCATCGCTGCCTGGACATTGCTTTTCTCGTGCTGGCCGTTACATCGCCTCGCCGGAAGCCTTGTTGCATCACAGAGCAAACCGCTAATTTCTCTTGCTGCCGGCTCGACCCTCGATCTGCTTGTGCAACCGCTTCAACAACAAGCCATTGGGTCAATTCATTAGAACTCTGAAACACTGCCATAACTACAGAATTCCGCAGAGAGCCGAAACCCCAGGAAGGACTTTATGAAACCGAAACTTGAAACCACCTCGTCCAACATCCGTATCTCTAGCAATCGTCTCTAAACTTCCCTGAAAGTAAAGAAACCCCTCTCCACCGACGAGGGAATTCCAGCACGTCATTGAAGTTGCTACGTAATAATATAATACAGGATTGCTTTACACTAACCATTCTATTTGCTGGACAAATGAGTAGGTTAAGTGTAAGCTTTCAATAATTCAATGTGAATCATGTTCGAATCTTTAGATTTAAATTCCAAAGTTGATTTAAAAACCAAAGAGCTGATTCCTTACACTGATCACTTTACTAGGTTGGCTCAAGCCTATCAGTGTAATGATCAGTCTGCTGAACAGGTAGCATGTGTCTTGTGGGATAAATACTTTTTGTGTTTTTTGATTTCCCGAGTGCATACATAGCGATCAAGGTGCAAGTTTCGATGACCAGCTGATTAGTGAGCTTCTACGGGTGTCCGGGGTGCAAAAATTGCGCACAACTCTTTACAATCCTATGGGAAACGGGAGTGTGGAGTGGTTTAACAGAACTCTAGGTGGTATGATTCATGCTTTAGCCCCTGAAGCAAAAGGTAATTGGACGAGACAGCTGCAATCTTTGACTTTTCTGTATAACTGTACTGTTCATGAGACTATGGGTTATGCGCCATTTTATCTCATGTTCGGTAGAGTTCCTCACCTTCCAGTAGACTTAATTTCCCACTCTGTTTTGGAAGATCACACAGTCACCTGCTATGACAAATACATAGGTTCTCTTTTGAAGGACCTGGAAGTGGCCTTGTCTGTAGCTCAGGCTCATGCTAAAAAGAAACAACACAAACATACAGTTCTCTACAATAGGAGAGTCAAGGATAAAGACATTAAAATTGGTGTACTGTTAGCGATCAAGGCTGCAAGAGAGAAGAGAAAGTAAGCTGACCAGTGGGCATCTATTTTTCTTGTAGTAGATAGGACTGTCAACACTCACATTTTTAAGATAAGGGATGTGAATACCGATCAAGTGAAAGGGGTGCATCATAACTTGTTGCCACATGTGAACTTTTTGCCGCTGGACAAAGCAGAAGATGAAGGATCTGACAGTGTTCCTTTCTTGGTTGTAACTGAATTATGTGAAGAAGCTGGTGATTCCTTGACAGGCATAGTTGTTGACAGTCCAGAATCTGAGTTGTATGTCAAAGATGAGATTGCACAGTCTTCTGAGATTTCAGTTTCTACAAACCATATTAACTGTTTCTCTCTTTACACCAATGTTTCATCTGCTTCTGTAGACAGTGATGGTCGTACATCTGACAGGTTTTCAGGTTTACCCGAGAGTTGTTTGCAGTTGGGATTAACTGTATCTTTGACCAGTATGTCTGTGAGTCCAGAAAACGACCGCTCTGACAAATTGAGTGTTGTCTGATTTCACAGTTGCGAATCCTGCTCATTCCGTCATTTTAATTCCTTTGTCTGATGTTTCTAAAGATGATGATGATGGATTGTCTGTTTCAGACCCCAGAACAATTATCATGGCTAGGTCTCATTTTGGATGTATACTAAAACCTGCTAATAGACTTTTGTGTACCATGTCTGGACAAAATGTTGTGTCAATGCAGAATGGAAAAGTTTTGACTGTTTGAATGTCTGTTTTCTTTTTCTAAATTGTGGATGAATAAGACAATACACATTGTTTTTAGGGGTTTTACTTATATATAATGCAATATGTTTTTTTTTCTTTTCTCTTTTTTGCTTCCAATTGCATTTCTTTTTCATTACATGCCTGGATATGGTCCAGTTGTTTTTGTTTTGATTTCTATTTGCTTATGTCTATAGCATGTAATAGAATTTTGTAAGATGTATGTAGGCATCTTACTGCCAGATGTTGGTTTGAAAGATTAGCGCTCCTCTCATTCCACTTCATCTTTTTCAGATAACCTTGTGTTTGGCTTACCTGTTTATGGTATCTCTGTGTCAGTACAGTGTATAGAAAAGTAGTATTTTTGTCTTTTTCTTTTTCTTTCTACTTTTGCTGCCTTGAGAGCCGCGCACCCGATGCAGCGAGTGTTTAATAATGTGGAGTCCCATGAAGGAGCTCCGGATGGAGACCGTTGTTTTGTGTTTACCCTATGATTAAAGTTGTTGCACGTCCGCCGGTTCCCGCCTCAAAATGGTCGAATTTGAGCCACTTGTACATTTTAAGGAAGTGTTCAGAAAAAAACAAAACACCAGCGAAGAAACACGACACAAAGAACATAAACACCTACTGCCAGCTAGCGTTTCTGAAGTGTATTGCAGAGAAACAGAAACAGCGCGCAGAAGTGTAAATGCACGGCTACGCGAGAGACTTAATATGAATTTAAATAATAATAAACAAACAAAATTACAACAGTAAAATATAGCCAATAGCACAGCACAAAACATTAAGCTTGATAATCTAATATTGTGCAAATGATTGTGGGCACAAGCTGCAACTTCAATATACTCTATCATGCATAGATGTAACTTGACACCTTGTTAATGCAGCGCAGATTGTAAAGTGCCTCACTAAAAAGGCTATAATTGCGCATGCATCTAGCATGTTGTTTACAACAAAGCAATTGGTCACACTTTAATTTCAATAGAAAAATAACACATGCTAATAAATGTAAATGTAACTCTTAATACACATGATATGCAGATATACAATTATAGAATTTTGAGGTTACTGGCAGACTTGTTATGTATAAACCCGCACACACATATACATCGTGGCATTGCGATGTCACAGCCAAAATAACTTCTCAGAAAAAAGATCATTTACAGGATTGCAAACTTCTACATTCATGCACACACTTGTGGTAAAAAATGTCTTAAATAAATTATCTTTTATAGATAAACAGTCTGTGAATAATTAATCACCGCCAACTTTAACTTCCGTCTCCATGTCCCACTGCACTAAAACTGAAAATCAGTTTCGGCAGTGGAGTTTGCGTCATTGTTCCTAGATGCTGATTGGCTCGGGTAGGGTGGTCTGGTGTGTGCGGGTGCATCTTAAAAAACAAGAGGCAGAGGTTAGAATTCTACTTATAACCCACAGCCTTTTTACAGCCCCCCTATATTTATGTAAGGAATATGAACACACACAAAAAGGTAACAGGTAGTTGTATGAGGCGTGCAACTGTTCATGTGTAAGCCTTTTTTCTCACCTGAACTTTGGCTGTCCTTACTCTAATATCAGCTTGAGGGTGTACTTCTACCACCTTTCCTACAGACCAGATTGCTTTTTGTAGAGTGCTCTCTGGCGGCTTTGAAGGCCAGGGAGGTCAAACTTTATGTAGTGTCTCCAGAACTGGCCCGCGAGGTTCTGGCTATAGTGCCATCGGCATTGGGTGATCAGGTCAGACTGTGGGTACAATGTCTGTGAGGCATCCAGCTGCCCCATTAGGAGTAATGGGGTTAGAGTCGTAAGCATCAGATGAGGTATATCCCAATGGTTTAGAATTCCTTAAATTTCTGCCAGCATAATTTGAAGAATCTTAAAGGTCACTGATTGAGTTCCAAGAGTGACCATCAGGGCATTCTTTAAAGAGACTATTTCTCGCTCCCAACAACCTCCAAACTGGGGTGAATTAGAAGGGTTGAAATGAAATTCAATCTGCTGTTTGTTGAGCTGACTCTACAGATCCAGGACAAGAGCTGTAAAAGCTTCCTTCAGCTCTCTCTCACCACCTCTGAAGTTTGTGTCCTGATCAGATAAGAGCTCCTGTGGCTTTTCTCGTCAAGCTGTGAATTGCCTTAGGGCCATAAGAAGGAATCAGTTTTCTGACTGTGGAGTATGAACATACACTGCTCTGGTGGTAAGGCATTTAAATATTATTCCCCAAGTCTTCTTATGGTGTCATCCCATGTTCACAGTATAGGGCCTAAAGTAGTCCATGCCGGTAAAGTGGAAGGCAGGCTTAAAGAGGCATGATTTTGCCAGAGGAAGGTCTGCCATACAAGGTACTTTAAGGTGTTTTTTTTCGTACATTTCTGACAATGTACACATTCTCGCTGCATGCTCTCTGCAGACTTTTTGGAGGGATAGGAGGTCTTTTTTACTGTCCTTAACAAATTAAAGTTTTCAGCGTCCAACCCTCAACTAGGGCTATGATAGGTCTTTTTTGTGGGACGGTGGGTCTCTGGAACGACCATGTCCATTAGGGGGATGGTGGGTCTGACCTGTGGGAACGAGATGACAACGCCCACCGTCAGGATGTCCTGTGCCTGAAGGTACTTGCCTGACACCAATTATCGCTAACCTGCCATCAGGTTTACGGGGAATGCGTAAAAATGTAGACTTAGGTTTTGCTGGCTTTGCGGTTCAACGAACCAGGGAAGCTTTGGCCAAGCTGACTGCCCCAGAAAGTGTCCGATCCCCGCCAATGCTGGAGGCCACTTTGGGCCTGGAAGGGGGGTCCTATCTAGAGTGTTCAAGACATTAAACGCTGCCCCAGAAAGAGTGTCCATTCCCCGCCAATGCTGGCGGCCGCTTTGTGCCTGGAATGGGGGTCCCATCCAGAGTCATTGAATGCTGCCTTTGAAAATTTGTCCGATCTCCGCCAATGCTTGCAGCTAATTTTGCCTTGGAAGGTCCAAGACATTAAACAATGCCCAGCAAAGTCCTGCTGTCTAAGTAAGACAAGCATTTTTTTGCAGTGTATATATGTTACCCATGGTAGTCTCTACTATATTTGGCATGATGTTTGTAGGAGATTGTATCGAACTGATGATTCCACAGGAGCCCTAATGTCGATTCCTGAATGTCTGATTGGCCTTGCGATACCCAGAGTTCTGCACTGCTTGATGTACAGTTGAAGTCATTATTATTAGCGCCACTTTGTTTTTTTTCCCAAATGATGTTTAACAGAGCAAGGGCATTTTCACAGTATGTCTGATAATATTTTTTCTTCTGGAGAAAGTCTTATTTGTTTTATTTCGGCTAGAATAAAAGCCATTTTAATTTTTTTTAAAAACCATTTTAAGGTCAAAATTATTAGCCCTTTTAAGCTATACATTTTTTCGATAGTCTACAGAACAAACCATTGTTATACAATAACTTGCCCAATTACCCTAACCTGTCTTGTTAACCTAATTAACCTAGTTAAGTCTATAAATGTCACTTTAAGCTGAATAGAAGTGTCTCGAAAAATATCAAGTCAAATATTATTTACTGTCATCATGGCAAAGATAAAATAAATCATTTATTAGAAATGAGTTATTAAACTATTGTTATTGGAAATGTTTTGAGAAAATCTCTCTGTTAAACAAAAAAAAGGGAAAATAAACAGGGGGCAAAAAATTTAGGGGGCTAATAATTCTGACTTCAACTGTAGATTCAAGGGGCAGGTGGTTTATGGTGGAAAGAACATTGCTGGACCTCTGTCTTGACTCGAAACCTCCATCTGCCAGTTGATTCCTGATTCTGTCCACGAACCCTTCTTCTGCAGTAAGACTTTATAGGCAGTTGTCTACATAAAAGGATTTTAGTACTGAATTACAGACATCATCCCCAGGCTGGCTATGATCAACAATGTGTTTCTTTAGTGCAAAAATGGCACAGCAGGGGCTGCAGGACCTGCCATTAGTACATAGTGGGTTGTTCCTGGACATTTAGTTCTCTCCATTGGAAGCGCAGAAGTGGTTGTCTTCTGGGAGCATATTCCCTTGACATCGCTGCTGACTGAAACAGAATGTTCTCTAAATAGAGAGCAAGAAAGAGTGGCCCCAATACTGGCCCTGGGAGCAACAGTTCGTTGAGGTTTTGTCCATGATACTGGAATGAACATAGTTGTAAACTATGGGATTTTTGCCAATGTGTTCCACCATATGGTGTGGGGTAATTTGTTTTGGCTACAGAAGCTTCCAGTGTACATAAAGTGACAAGTGACAACACAAAATTAATATAAAAAAGATGATGAACATTGAACAGAGATGCAGTTAGTCAAAGGATCTGAATGTTGAGTTGTGTGTACAGATTTGTTTTAAATATACAGGTTATAAGGTGCTGTGTACAAATGCGTGTGAGAAAGTATTGCATTGTAAATTTTTATAAGGTGCTGTGTACAAGTGTGTATGAGAAAGTATTGCTCGTTTATTGCACAGTAGGGGAATAATTAACTGTTCATGAGGTAGATGGCCTGAGGAAAGAAACTTTTCCTGTGTCTGGCTGTTTTTGTGCTTTGTGCTGTGTAGAGCCGACCAGAAAGGTAACAGTTCGAACAGGTAGTGTGCTGGGTGCGAGGTGTCCAGAGAGATTTTTGTAAGTCCTTTTACTCACTCTGGAGTAGTACAGTTCTTGAAGTTTAGAGAGGGTAGTGCCAGTGATTCGTTCAGCAGTCCGGACTATTCGCTGTAGTCTATGGAGGTCAGTTTTGGCAGCTGAGCTGAACCAGACGGTGATTGAAGTGCAGAGGATGGATTGGATGACAGCTGAGTAGAACTGTACGAGCAGCTCCTGTGGCAGGTTGAACTTCCTCAGTTGATGAAGGAAGTACAGTCTCTGGTGGGAATGCTCTATGTGAATGTCTCGCTTCAGATTCTGAGAGATGGTGGTGCCCAGGAACCTGAATGACTCTACTGCCGCCACAGTGCTGTTCATGATGGTGAGTGGGGGGAGTGCAGGGGGGTTTCTCCTAAAGTACACTATCATCTCCACTGTTTTGAGCGTGTTCAACTCCAGGCTGTTTTATCTGCACCATAAAGCCAGCCGCTCCACCTCCTGTCTGTTTGCAGACTCGCCACTGTTCCGGATGAGGCCGATAACAGTAGTGTCATCAGCAAACTTCAAGAGCATGATGGAGGGGTATTTTGCTGTGCAGTTGTTGGTGTACAGGGAGAAGAGCAGTGGGGATAGAACACATCCTTGGGGGGCACCAGTGCTGATGGTGCGGCTGTCAGATGTGGTTTTGCCCATTCTGACTAGCTGTTGTCAGAGGTGTCAAATCTACAGTAGAATATATTCAGCTTGTTTGCAAGATGTTTGTTGCTGTCGATGCTGGGGGATGGTGTCTTGTAGCTAGTTATGCCTTTCAGGCCTTTCCACACTGATGCAGGGTCGTTGACAGACAACTGGTTTTGCAGCTTTTTGGCATAGCTCTTCTTAGCCACACCAATCTCCTTTGTCAGTGTGTTCCTGGTCTGATTGTACAAAATCCTGTCACCACTCCTGTAGGCATCCTCTTTGGCCTGACAAAGCTGTCTAAGTTTTGGTGTGAACCATGGTTTATCATTGTTAAATGATAAGTAGGCCCTGGTAGGGATGCAAAACTCCTCACAGAAACTGATGTATGATGTTACAGTCTCTGTGAGCTCGTCCAGGTCGGTGGCTGTAGCTTTAAAAAACACTCCAGTCAGTGCATTCAAAACAGGCTTGTAAGACCTGCTGTGTCTCGTTGGTCCATCTCTTGACAGTCCTTAATACTGGCTTAGTAGTTTTAGGTTTTTGCTTGTAAGTTAGTATAAGATGAACCAGGCAGTGGTCGGAGAGCTGCTCTGGCGACAGAGCGATATGCATCCTTTATTGTGGTATAGCAATGGTCCAAAATGTTAATTTCTCTGGTAGGGCATGTGATGTGCTGTTTGAATTTAGGCAGCTCTTGTGTGTTTTGCCTGATTAAAGTCACAGAGAATGATAAAAACAGAGTCCGGGTGTCATTGTTCAGTCTCTGTGATCAGATCAGACAGCTGTTGTAACGCAGTACTCATGTGTGCTTGCGGTGGAATGTAAACACCGATGAGAATGGACGAGGAAAACTCCCGCGGTGCATAAAACGGCTTACAGTTAATGAAAAGCACTTCCACGTCAGGACAGCACATTTTCTATAACACAGGTACATCCGTACACCACCTTCTGTTGATGTAAAAGCATGTCACACCACTGCGTGTTTTGCCCGTTGACTCCGTATCGCGATCTGCTCTGTACAGCTTAAAGTCCAGTAGGTGTAATGCGCTGTCCAGAATGGCTTCGTTCAGCCAGGTTTCTGTGAAACACAGTGCAGCAGAGTTGTTAAATTTATTGTTTTTGCATGTGAGCACAAGTAGTTCGTCCATTTTGTTAGGAAGAGAGCGGACATTCGCCAGATGGATGCTAGGCAGCTCCGTTCTAAAGCCGTTCTTGCGCAAAACGCCAGAGAAATGAAAATCCAGTTGGTGATTAGTTGGTGTCCACTGCCGAATGTTCAGCAGCTCGTCCCTGGTATAACTGATCATGTTTGCTAAACATAAAACAGGACAAACTAACAAAAACAGTGCCAAAACTGGAGAGCTCCACAGTGAGGCGGCCATTCGCAGCGCCATCTTGAGAAGGATTCAAACTCTTCACTGGGTGTGAGTGTTCTGCCAAACTTAGCTGCTGAGCAGTGAAGGCACCGGTGATGTGAAACCATTTTGTGGGCTGAGCAATGGGTGAGGCAGTAAACGAAATGATACGCTTTCGAGAACTGGCAGCTCCTGTTGGATGATTCAAAGTGGGAGTTATTCAGGCTGACTGCAGAAGCTGAGTTGCTGAGCTGCACTATAGAGGAGTATGGTTCTCTCAGATCCATCTTCCTGAATTGCATATGCATCTTCCTATTACCATTACTGAGAATCACCCTGCAAATTTTAAGTAGGACCTTTCTACTAGTTGGTGATTTATGAATAAGGAGAATCTCATGCATTGTGTTTAGCAGACAAGTCCTTAGGCTTGCAGATTTATCAGAAACAATACAATATCAGAAGCAGATTCTCCTTCATCATCGGACCACTGTGATGGGCTGTTAGCTTCCTGACCCAGTAGTACTGGAGTAAGGTCAAGTGCCCTTTCCTGTGCGTCATCGCATTCGGCCAGTTTGGGTGAATGAGTGAGTGGTATAGGCTGTGAAACAGGCTTAGGGAGGATGAATCCAGTGAGGTTATACTCATCATAATGTACAGGGAGGACTGACCTTCTACTGATGTGCAAAGAAGGTTAATCCTCTGAATGTTGTGACATCTTCTATTTCTCTGGTAAGTCCTTAATCTGGCTTGAAGGACCATGAAAAAATGGTTTGCTTTCAGTAGCTCTTCACAATAGAAATCTAGTTGCCAGTTCACGGTGCTGACCCACCAAAGACTATTCGCTTAGAGATGAAGCGAAGATGCATGTTTGTGGAAACGACCCATTGTCTCCACTTAACGTACTAGTTTGTATGATATCTATAAAAACAAATAATAAAAATAATGAAATTAATGCAAATATACATAATGATAAACAAATGACAACAGTAAAATATAGTCAATAACAGCACAAAACATGTTTGATAATTAAATATTGTGCGAATGATTGTGGGCAATATGAAACAAGCTGCAACTTCAATATACTCTATCATGCTTAGATGACACCTTGTTGACAGCACAGATTGTAAAGCTCCTCACTGACAAGGCTATAATAGCACATGCACCTTGTTTAAGTAACAGATACCACAGCGACAGCACCTATCAGCAGATCCTGAAATACAGGACAATAATCATGAGACAGGGCAACAGCATGTGGGGTGCTCAAAATTCTCTGCATTATGTTTTAGTTCACAAGGAAGACACAAGGAATCACTACACTCCCTTTACTTGCTTTGCTCAACAAGCAAGAACTATGGGATATATGTATGGTTGTGAAGTGTATGCATATTGTGTGTGAGTGAAAGGGGGATAAAGAGCTGAGTATGGACAGCAGAAGGTGGTGCTGTGTAAGCAACGAGTGAGTGTAAGTGCTTAGTAACATGACGCCAACTGTATGCTGGTAAAGGCAATGTAGCATTTACAAAGCTGATAGTAGCTGCTGTCAGTGTGGGCTGACCATATGTCAGGATCCTTTTATGTTGTCTGGTCCTACTTGACCTTCTGTCCTTTGACTCTGATTCTGGTTTATCTTCTTTAATGGAATGGCATCTTCTTTTTCACCTTCCCGTTTCCCGCATTGGCACCAGGTTTGTATAAGGTATTGTAGGGGATCAACCTACATTATAAGATCGATCAGGGATTTATTAGCTCATTTCGATGAATCGGATTTGAATCATTGATTCGACTCAATCGAGTCAGACTGAATCAGATTAAAAGATTCACACTTTATCTATAATTTCTCCAGCAAATAGAAGACATCACATTTTACCAAACTTGTTTATATAATTTCCGTGGCCAACAATAATAACATAACACAGTATTGAGTTAACTTTTAAAATCTAAACAGCTCAAGACAATGACTTAGAAGCAGATAAACAATAACATGGTTCTTACAAAAGGAGAACAAAGATTTATTAAGCTACACTGTGATACATGAAACTAACTATGTAATAAACAAACAGCAAACAAACACAGACACACACACACACACACATTCACACACACAGAGAGGCAGTTTAAAGAATGCAAAATGAGTTGACAACATTCCCAAATTAATCTAGTAATTCTTACTAGATCTTAGAATCACACCTGAGAAACCACAAATACAGAGATTTGGCTTATCTTTAACTGCTTGGGATCAATCTGCACTAGATTACCAAGAGACAACATTTGTTTGTTACTTGCGCATTTGCTGAAGTCTTGGCTAGAGTTTCCCTCACCAGGCTGGCCTCAGGAAGCACAGTGCTCCTGATTGGGTGGTGACTCGCTTATGACATCTTTGGGATTTCCTCACTCATGAGTGGAGGTTGTCTTCTAGGTTGACAGTGGTAACAGACTGCTGAGAGTCGGTTTGCGGAAGTTCTTGTGGTTTCGGCAGTCCCAAAACTTAAGAGGTTACATGGAAAGTTTGTGGTTGCCCAATTGCATGGCGGCATGGTGTCCGGGCAGGCGAGAGGGGGCAGAGAGCAACAGCGAGCACAAGGCAGCTAATGCAAAAAGCAACATTTTACGGCTGCAGTGAGTTTTTAAGTTACTTGGTTTGGTCCATCCACATGAAACTGTCTTCCAATGAGCAGTTGCCATGAAGGGTGGGGCCATGCCTGGTAGCATCTTAGTAAGGGTCAATCATTAATAGACTGCATGTTGATTTCACATGGTAAAATCCCTTGTAAGTTTGTAGCTTATCTTACATCAAATGTTATACAACAAATACTGTTTGTACTACTAGTTTTTCATCTACACCAATGTATTGCAAATGTCACTAACTTTCGTTCAGTACCAGACATCATACATTTCAGACACATACAGATCATTTTAATCTGCTATAAGGGTTAAGACAACACATTCATTAACCTGGTTGGTTGGAATAAACACAGCAAGGAATAAACACAGCACATGAGGAAAACTATGGCATATTATTCAAAGATACATCTGCCTTAAGGCCCTTGCACACCGAGACGTTTTTTGCTCGCGTTTTCCGTCGACGTTTAACGCCTCGTGACTAAATAAAGGGCGTCAATGTGATCGTGCACACCAACGCGCAAAACGGCAGGCGCAAAAGCATCATTTAAAAAAAAAACACCTCATGCTCGTTTGTTTTGACGTTTGTTCGGCGCGTCAAAACCTTCTCCACCAATCAGATTGGCACTTTTGTTCATGTGCACAAAGCTGCTGAAGTTACAGCAAACAGCACTTGGAGGCGCTCAAGCGCAACACTGTCAATGCGAGCGCACATTGAAGAAGATGCCCAGAGGGGTGATGAACATGGAGCTGCTTATTGCACTGGTGAACAATAATCATTTCTTCATCGCTAGAGCTGGCGCTGCTGCTAGAACCATCCATAACAACAAGCGTGTCAACTTTGTCTTCTTTCTCTGTGTTACAAGCGGGTGTCAGGAGCTTAAAGTTGTGTAGCACCATCTAACTTCAAGGAGTGGTTTTGCATACTCTTCTGCTCGACGCCTGTGAATATCGCTTGGGTTTGAATCCGGAAAAATGTCTTGGAAAACGCTGACGATAAATGCAAACAAAAAGTGTCCCAGTGTGTACGAGCCTTTAGTCGTAACATTTCAAGAGATTGTCTTTCATTCGTATGCATTTATTTAAAGAGATATCTTTGTCTCTACAAAATTGTGCATCTAGCTGCAAGCAGGATGTCCCCAAGGCAAGCACATGACTAATGTAGGGGAGTCATTTAAAAGAGTCTCGTGAGGCAATTCCCGCTGAAAATCCTGTAAAGCCCCATTGTTAAATTATTAAATCCTTTATGAAGTTGGCTGAAGAGTCTTTCGAACATCTGTGCCAAGGTATTGGTCAAAACAGTCAAATCAAGTGGTCCTCTGTTATCGTGATGGCATAAGCCCTCAAACCAGATCTAAATGACTGAGGCACTTTGGTGCCCAAATTCCAAGCCTGATTTAAACTGATTTTGATCTCCAGTGAGTTCCTTCGGTATGCACTCACTTACAGGTGCAACTTGAACTGTACCTGTAAGTCTTGAACATCTTGAACTGGAGGTAGGTTGTTGGCGTTGGATTGCAGCAGGCCTGTCCAGCATCTTTTCTGCTGACACCCTTAGACAATAACGGGAATCGTTCAAGTCATCATCACACCCTAAATCATACTTTTTCAGGGGGACAACAGGGTCGGTATGATGAATCAGGACTCTGCCTTTCCTTATTTTCACAGAGACTGACATTGTAGGATTTGAGGGAATTTCCACAGAAAGGTCATTTACTAATAATAATAATAAGTTGCGGTACAGTGTTTCTATGAGTACACTATATACAATGGGTATTCAGCAAGCTGTTCTTTCATGATGTAGATAGATTACTCCCAGTAGGATGTTAATTTTCCTGGCCCTCCATACTCACTGAGGTTTGTCACTAGAACCTGGTCACCAGGCTGTAACACCACACCTCTCACCTTTCTATCATAAAGTACTTTGCCCTTTGCACTGTCTTGCTTACTATTCTCCCTGGCAATTTAGTAAGCTTTGACATTTGAGCTGCCCACTTCTTTGGATACTCTTTTGGGGTGTCCAGTTCCAAATCATCTACCAGCTCAAAAAGTAAATAAATTGGCAGGCAAGGCTGGCGGCCATAAAGAAAAAAGAAAGGAGAGAAGCCTGTTGACTCTTGACGAGAACAATTGTATACATGTACGACTTAAGGAATCTTATCTTTCCACTGTTCGTTCTCTTAGTCAGGGTTCTGAAAAAACATCTGAAATATAGCGCAATTAAACCGCTCAGCTGGATTACCTTGCGGGTGGTATGGTGACGTTCTTGAGTGGCTAATCCCTGACATCTTCCTAAGTGTGTGAAAAAGTGGTCGCAATGTAGTTTTGATGGATATTCAGCATGGTATAAAAAAATTTAAAATACATCCAGCTGCTGTCTTGCCACTCTTATTCTTTGTGGGATAAGGTTGTGTGAATCTTGCAAAATGGTCAACTACCACAAATATATACTCATAGCCACCACAGCAGGTTTCTAGTTGCAAGAAGTCTATGCACACTAACTCTAGGAGTGAGCTTTAAGTAATGCTACTTATTGGGGCTCTTACATGAGGAACTGGCTTTTTTGACTTTATGCATGGGCATGTTTTTGTGATATAGTCCTCATTATCTTTGGCCATAATAGGCCAATAGAACCTTTCTCTGGGTAAGTTCAGGACTCTTTCTGTGCCAACATGAGCCATACATTGTGCAGTTTTTTTGCACAAGATCCCTGTACTTGGAGGGAAACACCAACTGTTTTCTCTCATTGGTAAGTTTGTACAAAAGATTACTTTCTAGAACAAGTTTACTCCAGTCATGAAACATTTTTTTGGCTCCTCCACTTACCACTCTTACCTCTTACGCATCAGTCTTTTTTCATCAGTAATAAGTTAACCTGCTTTTTTCAGCTTTATTACTTCACTGATGGAGTCATCTTTTCTCTGTGATGACAAGTTCATCTTGGCTAATGGTGACCAACTGATCAAGTGAGGGGTTAGGTGAAGCCTGAGATGAGATTTTGTGGGCAGTGACCCAGGCCACATATTTCTGGTTAGCCAATCTACTTCTATTCCAGACAGCACAGACCACATCACTTGTAAATTCCTACGTACATGACATGTAATTGTCAATGTCCAGTGGGAGACATGACATAGTATCAGCATCTGCATTGGACTTTCCTTGTCTGTATCTGTTGTCAAATCTTAAATCTAAAATGTCCCCAACCCATCTATGGCAATGAGTTTAGCCATACTCATGACATAGGTTAATGGGCTGTTGTTGGTATATATGGTGAATAAGGGTAGTAGAAGTAATCTCTAAACTTTTCACACACTTCAGCACAAGAAACTCCTGTTTCCGTCTGTGTAGATGATAATTACGCTCCGCTGGTGGTGAGTACTTTTGACCCATACCCAATGACTCTTAACTTGCCCCCTTGGTCTTGATATAGGATGGCACCAAGGCCTTGGTCTGAAGCTTCTGTATGCAATACAAAAGGTCAGTTAAAAGTGCTGTGAGTTTTTGACTCTTCTAAAGCATAAAAATACCATAATATGTTTGCCGATATTTAAGAAACATGCTAAGTGAACATACCTTATTATCTGAAAAACAGATAAACACTTTGAAAATGTGTTTTCTGTGCCAGAACACTGTCTATGTTTTTGTTCTTTTAACCTGCCCAATGCCAGTTTAGCCAATTATATTTTAGCACTCCGGGTTACCTTGGTGGAAAACCGCGTACTTCATTCATTCAGAAAAGTTCTGAAAGCATGCGTCTGTGACCGAAATGAACGAACCTAAACATTAGGTGAGCAGGTTACATTGTAACCGCATGTTCTAACAACACGCTTCATGATGAGATACACAGTATAAGCAATTTGGCTGTTTGCACCAGACGAAACACAACAGAAATTTAAATACAGCCATTCAGAAGTACAGAATATGCACTCACTCACGAAATGGTAAGGTTTATAATCTATTTAATACACATTAGCCCTCTTTAGCACTATTAAATGTAGATGCTGAATCACTTGTTTAGTTCTTGTTCAATTTCAAACAGTTTATTTTATTTTCAAGATCTGAGAACTACCTGCTGCTGCTTTCAGTATATAGCAATAAATGTCATGTAAAATGGCATTCAAACTCCCATTGTTAGCATTTAGCACTAAGTAAAGCACATGAGGTTTACCTGAGGTGATCATTGTCATAGTTTTCTGTTGTTGTGTGCCATTGCTTTTATTTAGAACATAGTTTATATCACTTGCTCCTCAGTCTGGCAACCCGCGCGTTTGTTTTGATCCAGGAGTGCAAAACCTAGTTTAACCACTGGGTGTCAAACTTACATACTGCACCTTTAAAGTCCAGATAGGCTAATGCTGGAGGACTAACGAGCAAGGTAATAAGCTGTTCCAGTGCTTTTTGATAGATTGGTATCCAGCCCACAGGTGTCCGTGAGGCCATTTGTGGTCCTTTTTTTTGCCACTCATTGGAGTTGCTGCTTCCCTATTACCTTGGAGTAACACATATATTGGATATATGAATATTGGCTATTCGTAAAAAGTCCTGTATATAGGAATGATAATAGCCCAGAAATCCTGTCAGTTTCCTCACATCTTCACCTGTCTGTGGGGTCTATGGCTAAAACCATATAACAGCTTATGTTAACTTGAATACAACACAAATGGCGGCTATGTTCCATAATGCAATTTGGTGTTTACGAGGGTGACATCACCTGATAGAGACAGATAGATTTTTAAATTATAATTGGCTTTAATTCCCCATAAGCCAGCAATAAAACCTCCAACTCCACTTCTGTAAAGTACATTGCCTTTTTTTTCTCACTACAACTTTCTATGGTGACTCATGAATTTGGATACTGAATACTGAAAACGCCTTCAGGCATACATCATGCATTAACCTACAGTTATCTTCAGGGGGTTGATTAAACTAACTCTATTTTCAGGTATGTTGGAATAGACATACGGTAAGCAGGTTTTGGGTTAATCAACCTAGGGTTCAGGGTTTAGCAAGTAATACGTTAACCCAGCTTTCTGGAATACCCCCCTGGTCTGTTTTCATCCATGTTAGCCATTCATATGGTAAGCTTAATAAACAAGCCTACTCACAGTGCATGATCAGGGATTAAAAAGGCCACACACTGCAGCAAGCAGGCGCACAATGACAAAAACAATTTACAAATAGCGGATTGATAAGAAATAATCTAGATCATGCCACAAAACACATTAAAATGAAAGTAATGAGCTTGATTACAAAAAAAACTTAAGGAGTAGAAAGTACAGATATTTGTGTAAAAATGTCAGGAGTAAAAGTAACAACTGTCAGAAAAATAAATAGTGGAGTAAAGTACTGATACCAGAAAATTCTATTTAAGTATTTGTACTTTACTTCCCATTTCTGCAAACAATATACACACAATAGACATGCTGCGTTCCCGACATCCTTTCAGAAAAGTATCTGAGCTTCAAACTGGACACTTCAGCCTGCTCTGCATCAGCCTCTCCTGACTATGAGTGCGAAGCCAGCCACACCCACAGGTAGCCTATACTCATCACTGTATATACAGTATACAACAGTAGTTCAGGGGTGGAGCTAGGAGTGACCAGGGCCGTAATTGCTCGTAATTGCATTTTTTAAAAGAAAAATGACTTCAAAAATTTTGGTTAATATTTATACAATTATGTTTTAAACGTTTGAGACAAGGACGAGGAGTGAGACAAGGAGTACCCCCGTGACACCAAACTTGGCCCCCCTACATTTGGAATCAAGGTATAATTGAACATTACAAACTGTATTTTTTACAATACTTGCATGAACTTAACTAAACAAGTGGCTATGATGCATTTTAAGTCACATCCCTTCTGTAAAAGTGCAATAATCAACCTCACAGAGCAAGAAAATAACAGGAAAAGAGGTATGAACTGTGACTTGCTTGTGTAGCCAATATATTGCTATCCTCATCTTAACACTTTATCGACTGTAATAACATTGATTGCGCATGCATGACACATCTGTCAGGTTGTAGTGTTGTAACTCCAAAACTCCTTGTTGAGTTTGTTAATTGGTTGCAGTGAAATGTAGTGAAACTTGCAAACTTGCTCCACTTAATTTATCAACGATATATGCCTCACACATCTTGGTAAAATAGTAAAATCTATAAAAAGGGAGATAATAATGAAATCTTACTTGTAAGTTAGTCAGGGAACTAGAAAAAAGCTATTTTTAAATAAACATAATGAGATATTTAAATTCAAACCTAAAACTTTAACAAACTTTGTAAATGTGGCAAACCCTACATGCATTAGCAAATGTCTGCTCTAGAAATGTTTGTACTGGTAACAGTACACATAAAATGAGTTCATCTATACTATTTTACTTGCCAAATTTGACGATGATTGAACAATTCAAAGTTCTGGTAAAAAAAATCGATGTGCCTTCTTCTGGTGTTTAACTGGTGGTTGGCAAACCAACTTAATGGTACATTTTCTGCCATTTGCTGGATTGCAAGTATGGGGCGCAACCTAACAAATACTGTTTCAGCATATGTTTTCAAGTTGAGGTGACAAACACTCTACTACAGACTATTTGAGACAGCGAAAACTTACCCGGTTAAGTTAAATGAACAACTGTTTCAACTTACAAAATCATGTTGAAAAAACTAAAATGCAGAATTATTTTTTACTGTGCAGGAACGTTCTAGCCTATATGCTCATGTCATATACAGTAAAGATACATTCCTTAATAAAGAGCCTACTATAATTTAAAACAATTAACGAATCCTATATATATTTGTTTTCATGCTTTGGAGACATAACATAGATTCTGCTATTAAATCATAAGTCACCTTTAGCTTTTGTCATGAGCCATGGCTGTGTTCAGAATGGCAAAAAACATTTCAAAGTCCACCCTGAATGGAGCACAATATTCAATATGATGATTGGTAAAACTGAAATGTAATAATTCTTTAAAAGCTAATTACATGTAAAATTTACACGCTATTACGTGTTTCTAACTACGCTTCTAACTACAGCTCTAGAGGTGTAGTTGCTACTGCACAAGTTTGCAACGCAGATTGGAAATGTTCGTTGGTATGACTGATTTGGGAAACACAATGTGTGAAACTGTGTGTAACAATGAAACTAGCAACCTTAGTTTGCTAATGATGGTTTTCGGAAAAAGCCCTGGATGAGAAGCATTTTCATTATAATACACCAATTAAAAAAAAATGAAATGCACAAGTGTAAAAGGAACTGTAGATTTCACTTAAACTTAACATCCCCATAGGATCCTCTTAGTTGTGTTCTTGTCTCATGGGATCCTTTAGGAATTAAAAACTTGAGTTTTAACCACCATCCCACACCAATATTTGAACATATGTGAGGGAAATCTTCAAAGTGAATATTGAATCTCTTCAGTTCATGTTGCTGTAAATCAGGGGTGTCAAACTCAGTTCCTGGTGGGCCACTGCCCTGCATGGTTTAGTTTAGTTAGATCTGGGGCCATCTGCGCCAATCTGGGAACAGTAACAGTTAAAGTAGATGGTAAAGCAGGGCCAAGTAAAACCCTCCGTATGCCATGTGATCCACTATCAGCCAAACAAGGGCTGCTCATGTAATCAGCAAATAGGAGCGGCAAGGAGTAGGCCATATGGGCGACTCAGTTCTGGATACTCGCAAGTGGTTGGAGTTTGATCTCAGGCCAGGATTGAGAAGGTGTTGAGTTTAAGCAGAGCTGGGAAGGGTTAGACGAAAGAAGACGAGGGATGCTGGGAGAGTCCTGGGTGTAGAACCGTTACCGACCAGGCGAGTGGGGCAAAGAATGGAACTATAGGTTGCAGGCTTGCACTGACATGTTCTGCCAGACGGTAAGACAGAAGTGTTGAGTTGTGCATGTTCATTAGCTTCTTGCTGTAATGAATGCTGTGGATTCTGTTTTTCTTGTACCAGCTATATATTTATCTGATTGTGTACATAGATGCTTAGCACATAATGCAAGCACATGTTGGATGCTAGTACAGTTAAGCACAGAAGGGATGCAGTTTAGTTTGATGCATGCTGGGAGATGTTTGCTTTTACACACAATAAGCACACAGCCTCGAACACCTCCTCTTACAAGGGTCGTGATGAAGCGTCTGCAGCTTTTACACGCTTCAGCCTTGAACATACATACAGTATATCACTCGAGCACTGATGCAAAATGAATTCGGATACCTTGAAGCATGAGCCAGTCTGAAGCATAAGCTCACATCAGCACGCATGTGCACACACGCACACACACAAACATACTCAGGAACGGTGAGAAATGGCTTTGTTTTTCACAGGTCATGTGATTTGTCTCTGCAAACGTCGTGCTGTTGTTTGCAGCTTTACCTCCAATGATAATTAGCCCCATTTCACCCTCCTCCCTTCTCTCTCCTCCTCTCTGCTCAAACACACATATGCCGTCGAGAAGAAGGGAGAGTGGTGCTGCTTGAGGAAATCATTTCCCTCTCATTTATTTAACATCCTTTTCTCTGCATTTAAAAAAATTATATTTTGTATAATTAGCAGTGTTTGCTAAGGCACTCATGACTATTCTTATTGCTTTAAAGATTGAACTAGATTTGGCTCATACTTCAAATCATTCTGATTTTTTTAGGCTTTTTTGTTTAAGCAACCTGGTGGATAATCCAATGGTTGTAATCCAATGCATTTCAATTCAAGGAGGAACCTGATTCTTATCTAAGAAATATAGATATTGCTGATATATTGCTAGATATTGCTGAGACTTGGGGGTGGGATCTTTTGACTTGTACGAGTAAGCAACTGCATAGCAACTATCCAGAACTCCCTAGCAACTGCATAACAACCACTAGCCACCCATTCCTCTTCTGTTTTTTTCAATCTTTTAATGACAATTTATAAAAATCACCCTAACTTCAAGTATTATTTAATGAAATTCCTGTAGATTTTTTTAATAAGCACCACAAAATATTTTTGAGATTATTTTAATTTATTAATGTTTTGTTTGTTTACTACTACTTACTACTTCTAAAATTCTAATGCAGTAAAAAAAATCACCCTTTTTATTTTATTTGCATGAATCAAAATACATTTTTTTACAAATTTTTGCATACTTAAATGCAATAAAATTAAATACAATATCAGTATGTTTTCTCAAATACTTTTGCTTAAATACTATTTTAAAAGTAAACTGTTATTATTATTATTATTATTATTATTACTGACCATGTGTCCTCCTAACTGTTGTTAAGGTCTTGTGTATATTACCTGCGCTCTCTCTCTCTCTCTCTCTCTCTCTCTCTCTCTCTCTCTCTCTCTC
>CAIGQZ010032901.1:542688-582213 GCA_903798205.1 Danio tinwini | reverse complement strand
TCTCTCTCTCTCTCTCTCTCTCTCTCTCTCTCTCTCTCTCTCTCTCTTTCTGACTCTGTCATGCTTTCACGACCCCCTCCCCCTGAGCACCCGCCACCCCCATTTGCACCCCCCTCCACACACACGCTCCACTCTGCATCACTCGCCACAGCAACAAAGCAGCAGTCAGAGTCGAGCACTGCCTGCAGAAAGAGTGAGATCGCCAAAGAAAGACAGGAGGCACGAAGCAATGGAGATGGAAGAAAGCTTTGATGCAGAGGGCAGTTTTGATGATCCCTCCTATCTGTCCCCCCAGAGTCCAGGGTCCACGTCCCCGGCCAGGAGGCAAAATAAGGAGATCAAGGAGACCAAGATCACTGTGAGTATTGTCAACCGGGCACACACACGCTCTCTGTACATTCTTAAATGCATTAGTCACACCATTGATTGACTTTAATGGAAGCATCGATCAGAATGCAAGTTTTGCAGAATTGGCTCCTGGGATTTCCAATCAGCAGTTTAGCTGTTCCCCTAAAGTGTTTCGCAGATGTGAAACATCTGTTTAGCGTTTTTGTGCCACACTGAATGTGCATGTTTACTGAGTGATGTTGCCGAAAGTTTATGTATGTGTCTGTGCACCTCTGAGAATGTCAAGATAGTGACTAGTGGATTACATCACTGCTGTTTTGCAACACCATGTTTTTAAAAGACTCACTATTTATTTATATTATCATTCAGAAATTTATTAGATATTTTTTTAGAGCTATAATTCTGAAACTATTGTTATTAATGACACAATGACACCAGTGGCCTTTTGGGGAACTGCAACTAGCAACTCATTGGTTGTACTCACACTTGTGTTGGTTTAAAGTACAAATGATTGAACATGAGTTAATACACACAACAAAGTTTACTTTTATTCTTTGATTCAGAAACCTTTTTCATTAGCGTCACTGGTGGTCATTTAACAAACTATAAACTGTCAACTTATTTGTTTTGCTCGCACTTGTGTAGGTGTAATGTTCAAGCGACTAAACATGGCTCAATACATAAAATAAATATCTTTTTTGTTATTTGATTAGAAACAAAAAGAAACATTGCTGAGAGCACCCTTAAAGGTGATAATATGTGCAGAAATGTTTGGAGCAATGTTGCCGTGCAATATTGCAGATTGATGTTGCATGGCTATTTTCTTGTTATAAATGGACAACAAATTTGTATCTGGATCTGGTTGCCCTAATTAGTAGCCCTGTGTCTAACCTAGCTGCCCATTGATAATATCATTGCCCAAAGTTGTCTGCAACAATGCTCCAAAAGTTGTTTAAAAAAGCCCTTTATTTGGATATGTTTGCACAAATCTGCAATTTACCAGCATCACATCGACAGATCAGCTCATTAAAATTACACTGTTATCAGGGTTTAATTATAAAGTGTATTTGAGAATATAGACAATATGTGACACTGGACCAAAAAAAAAACACTCGTTGCACAGGTATATTTTTGCCAGTATCCAAAAATAAATTGCATGGGTAAAAATGATTGATTTTTTTTTATGTCATTAGTGATTATTAGTACTAATTAAGGTCATGTTCCATGAGTTAAGATCATGTTCCATGAAAATGTTTTGTATTTTTTACAGTAAATGTTTTGTTTAGTAATATGCATTGCGAAGAACTTTATTTGAACAGCTGGTGATTTTCTTAATATCTTGTATAATATATGACACAGATCTCAGATTTTCAATTCAGTTGTATCTTGACCAAATTTGGTCCTGCCCTCATAAATCATACATTAATGAAAGGTTTGTTTATTTATTTAACTTTTATGTGATGTATAAATCTCAATTTTCAAAAATTTACACTATTAGCTGGCTTTGTGGTCCAGGGTCAATAAACCGTTCTATGCCCCATGACATATTGACATTACAGTTCAGGCAGGGTCTATCAGCAATGTGTTGAACACTGTAAGTATATCTTGCATAGAATGGAAGGAAGGCTCTTGAGAGCATAAACATCACATGTTCAACACTTTAGATTTACCTGGCAATCAATGTTCTTCCCATAAATTATTCTTTAGACTTTCACTGAAAACCAAGAAAGTTGGGAATGTCGTCTTTTGTTAAAACCTTTTTACAAATTGGTCATTTAAAAAGGCAATTAATACATAAAAACCCTTTTAATTCCTTAAACACAACTCTCGAGAACTGCTTTGAATGGAAGAGGATAATATATTGGTTTCTGTTTTCAACTTTTCAAGAATCACTCCATGTTTATCATTCTTGCACATGCAAAAGCATACTTATATATTCCCAAGAGACCACTTGCTGTTCCAAAATACTGTTGACCAGCATCCAAGCACACCAAAAAAAAGAAGAGTATTTTCAATGCCAACACAAGCTGTGCATATGTTCTATGCACCATTGCTGATGCTTGACAGTGGGAATCGCATGCATGTATGCAGCACTCCACAGATATACCACTTATTTTTCAAATTATGTATGCAGTGTGAGTGCAGAGAGGTGGCTTTGCAGCTTTATTCAAACTTCTGCTTCCAGCTTGGTTATACACTCACACAGCTGATTTACTTTTGGTTTAATAAAGTTCTTGATAAAGCTATCATGCTGCATTGCATTCAAAAATGCATATATGCATAAAGCATTGAACATAAGGTCAGATTTTGACTCAACTCTTACAGTAAATATGAATATGCTTTAACACGTGTGTTTCTAGTATATGGTCATATATGTATTTGTAAAAATAGCTAATGTATTTGGACATGTATGAAAAAAAAAGAAATATATGTTGCATATTGAACATGGCTTGGCCGTTCAGCTGTATTATGTTTGTTGTATGCAATGTCTATGTTATGTAACCTATGGCAAGAGAGATGTTTGGATATAGTAGTGTGTGTTTAAGGCTGTTGAGATGTCCGTCAGACAAAAAAGGGAGAGAAAGAGACGAGAGAGAATGAGCGAGAGAGAGAGAGAGAGAGAGAGAGAAAGAGAGAGAGAGAGTCGCCCACCAGGGAGAGGAACTAGAGATCCGGGGAAGACATGGCTAGTCCAGTTTCCATGGTGACAAAGGCAATAGTACTGACTAATGAGTGATGAAATACAAAAAAAAAAAAAAACACAAAGAGTGAAAAAAAGCGAGCGATATGGGAAGAAATGAAAGATGGCTCTAATTCGGCATGTTAATGTTTGTGTAGAATGGCAACATGCAATAGATTTAGCGACAGGTATAGGTGGACTGTGTAGTATTCATGTATGGTGTGCATTAATAAATGTGTCTCTTCATATAAAAAGGAAATATATTAAAACATAAAGAGTGTATAGTCATTACCTCTAAATTAATTAATGTGTACATGATACATGTGTGATCAGTGGGGTTTTATTTCAATCTGAAGGTTTTTTATATTAAAAATTATGGCTGCTTTTCCAATATTCAAGTTATTAACGAGCACTTAGCAATATAGAAGTAAATTAAACTGAACATTGTTTTGAGATAATTTATTAATTGTAGTTTGTGAAAACTGAAAGAAATTTTTGAGTGCTAACTGTTTGAACACCATCTGTTTTTCAGTCATAGTATACATACTATGCCTTCAGTACGCTTTGATATTCACAGAACAACAAATATTTACTCCCACTTCATTTGTTTCAAACCTGTTTGAGTTTCTTTTTTTTCTGTTTAACACAAATTAAGATATTTTGAAGAAAGCTGAAACCCTGTAACCACTGATTTACATAGTAGGAAAACAAATACTATTATTGAGGAAAATGGTTTTAGATTTTCAGATTTTTTGTTTCTAGTGTTAAACAGAAGAAAGAAATTTTCAATATTTGGTGAACCATGCCTTTAATTGTATGTGGCATGGGTGCTGGAAACATTTCTCTGAAGTGTTGTTTGATATTTACATGATATCATGAGTTCTTGCAGATTTTTTTCAGTTGCACATTAGGACTGTGCGACTTGGGAAAATATCTAATTGTGACAGATATTGCAATTTCGATTTGATATGTGATTAAATTTTTTTTAGTTAAGCTTCAGCTCAATCACCCTCCTCATATCGCCACCTGTGGTGCTTTTTTAGATGCTGGTTGTTGTATTTCCTCATGCTGGCAACAATTCTGTGACAGCTCTTACAAATTACCTGTTTTTGTTCGGTGTCTGCGACTTTAAAACCAAAATATTCCCATATTACCGACGTGCTATTTTTCTTTGATATTAATTAGTCTATTAATGCGTTTGAAGCAGCAGACGACAACATCCCACTTGTTTGCACTTTCTTGTTTGTTTTATTGTGGGAGTTACACACTATTCTGATTGGGCAGAACGAAAGTGAGCTCACATAATTGGATAGAAATACTGTCTCACACAGAGACGGCAGTCATACATTTGCTCTGGGTGTGGGAAATTAAATAATATATATTCATATTGCAGCCTTATGTGTTTAGCTAACTGCAACATTTCAAATAACAATTGTGATTCGATTTCGATTAATTGCACAGCCCTACTACACGTCCATGATAAGAATTACCCATTTCTGCACATGCCAAAACTGCTCTGTTGTGTTGAGATCTGGGGACTGGGTATACTGTGGTGAGGGAGACAGTAAGTTTTGACTTTGCTTAGACAAAAGTCTTGTCACTTAACATAAATAATGTACAGTATAGAATATAAAGTCATAGTGCAGTGGAAACAGAATTAATATGGTCTATGACTTCTTTGAGCTTGGAGGACTTTGAGCACATCAACCAGACATTTTGACCAGTGGTGGAAACAGTACTGTAAAATCATACTCAACTAAAAGTACTTTACTTGTATAAAAATGTAATGCAAATACAATAAAAGTATCTGCTGTAAATACTATTCAGAGTAAAAAGTACCCATTCTAAAAGTAAGTATTATTATGCTGTATAATCTTTCAGCATTGTATCTTAAGGTTGATGTATTTACATGTGGAACGAGCTCTGTGTGACCTAATTGGCAAAAATATACCTGTTGTTATAATAATACTAGTTAAGGCTCTGGAGAAGGAGTGGCTGACAGGAGTGGCTCGGGGGCTTACCAAGGGAGACGTCTCTGATTGAGGTGGCCAAGGAGCCAGAAGGAAGACAATGCGTGATGAGGGTGAAACAGTGGTTCCGGAGGCCAAAGGTGAAGCAGGTGCTCACCTGACCTAGACAAGGGCATGGATCCCTTATGAGGGAGCCCAGTGGCACTGGTAAGGTGATGGGCCATGGTGGTGACGAAGGAGGAGTTGGCAGGAAGGATGAAAGGCACAATCGACTGGAGGGCATTGCTGGCAAGCAGATCCACAGTGAAATCTCCACACATAAAATCTAAGGGTGAGGTTGACTGGCTGCAGGAACTAGCATTTGTGGAGGTGAAGAGGGAGGGTTAGGTGGGATGTTGCTCATGACTGTGGATTTTGTGCTGTCTGGGAACAGCAAAGTTAGAAGGAAGTCTGTGATGTCTGGGAACACTGGATCTGACAGAAAGTATGTGCTGTCTGGCAACAGCTGAATTGACAGGAAGTCTCTGCTGTCGTGGAACAGCGGGCCGAAATGACATCTTACCAAAAGTCATTGAGCAAACCTCCAGTGTCAACTCACCTTCAGCGGTGGGGAGGTGGACAGGCCTTTCTCTTGGTCCCTCAATCTCCATGGCTGGCTGGTCTTTGGCTCTGGAGTGGCACTAATGAAGTCTTCATAAGTGGTGAAATTGCCCAAAGGACCATCTTTGGACAGTGCTCTGCAAGCAGTGTTTAGGCTGGCATAGACTCTATTGCTCCAGCAGTAGGAGTAGAAATTCAGTGTGGGTGGTGGGCTCCATGGATTCAAAAGGAGGGAGAGGAAAAAAACACTGAGGGACAAAAGCATTAAAAATAAAACGGGAAACAAATGACCGGCCTTCTGTCACATGTGCACTCTTCACAAATGCACAGGAAACGGGTAATATCAAAAATGTCTTATAATTTATTTACATACTCTTCAGGAGACAGTGGAACAAAGGAACAGATAACAGATTAGGATGACAAGAATGTTGACAAAAGACCAGACAAAAACAAAAACTCAGGAGTATTAATACAAAAGATATGATTAACAAATGACTAAAAGGGTTGTGAACATTCATTTTTTTATTCATTCAATTTCTTTTTGGCTTAGTCCCTTTATTAATTAGGGGTCTCCACAAAGGAATGAACTGCCAACTTATCCAGCATATGTTTTATGCAGCGGATGCCCTTCCAGCTGCAACCCAACACTGGGAAACAACCATACACTCTTGCATTTACACACATACACTACGGCCAATTTAGCATATTCTATTCACCTATAACACATGTTTTTGGATTGTGGGGGAAACCAGAGCACCTGGAGGGAACCCACATGACACGAGGAGTACATGCAAACTCCACACATAAATGCCAACTGACCCAGCCGAGGCTCAAACTAGTGACTTTCTTGCTGTGAGGTGATTGTGCTACCCACTGAGCCATAAACAGCAAACTATTCCACCATATGCTTTATGCAACGCATGTCCTTGCAACCACAACCCAGTACTGGGAAACACCCATACACACACACACACTACAGCCAATTTAGTTTACTTAATCCACCTATACTGCATGTTTTTGAAAACTAGAGCAGCCAGAGGAAACCCACGTAAACACAGGGAGAACATGAAAACTCCACAAAGAAATGCCACCTGGCCCAGCAGGGACTCGAATCAGTGACCTTCTTGCTGTGAGGCGACAGTGCTAACCACTGAACCATCATGCTGCCCCTGACAATTATAATGCGAAGACAAATTTTGCTTGGGTAATTTAAAATTTGGTAACAACTTATTTTGATGATCCCCCTGTCTGTTGGCCATAAGTTATTTCTGAACAGTTTTTAGTACCTTTGTACAAATAAGAGCTTTTTTTAGTATTCTGTTTTTGTGCACATTCAGTTTTCAGTAAGTAGGAACACAACATCATTTTTAAATTAACTTTAACCATATATAAAGTTACCCCAAATTATTTTTAAACATGTATTTTCAAAAGTGCTCTGCCTAGCTACTTGTTGCATAAAAAGGTGTTGCATGTAAGTTTTTGACTCTAAATTATAAAAAAGATTATAATATGTTTGCAGATATTTAAGAAACATGCTAAGTGAACATACAACATCTTTGTCTGAAAAAAACAATGCTAAAGTCAATTATTCTCCTTTGAAAATGTGTGTTCTGTGATGTAATGTGTTTTTGTTTTGGCCTCTATAACAAGTTAGGGTACTTTTTCTTTCCTGTAAATAAGGTTGCTATAACACTTTCAAAGAATATTAAAGCAAACTAAACAATTTCTCACAATTACATTGCATCCGGAAAGTATTCACTTTTCCACATTTTTTATGTTACAGCCTTATTCCAAAATGAATTAAATTCTGTTATTTACTCAACATTCTACAAACAATGCTCTATAATGACAATATGAAAAAATTTTTTTTTGAAATTGATGCAAAATTTATAAAAAAAACCCCTGAAAAATCCAAAAAGCTTCCACTGCTCATTCTTGAGATATTTCTGCAGCTTAATTGGGAATTCACCTGTGGTAAATTCAGTTGATTGTATATGATTTGAAAAGGCATACACATGTCTATATAAGGTCCCAGGGTTGACAGTGCATGTCAAAGCACAAACCAAGCATGAAGACAAAGGAATTGTCTATAGACCTCCGTGACAGGATTGTCCTGAGGCACAAGGCCGGGGAAGGCTACAGATAAAAGTCTGCTGCTCTGAAAGTTCCAATGAGCACTGTGGCCTCCATCATCCGTAAGTGGAAGGTGTTTGGAACCACCAGGACTCTTCCTACGTAGAGCTGGCCGGCCATCTAAGCTGAGTGATCGGGGGAGAAGGGCCTTAGGGCGTACTTACACAATGAACAGTTGCCTTGAACCGGGCCGAAGCACGCTTGTACCCCCTCCCGTCTCCCCTGACTGCCCTCACTCACATTACATTCGGGCCTGAGTATGCTTACGTCATTGATGCGCTGTTCAGTAAGAAGCACTCTCGCTCAGCACAGTGGAGATTTCTTTAGTTATATCCTTTTAGTCGTTTGAGATGCAGTGACACACAGTCAAATATTTCACCGAATAGATCAGCCACCTTTGATGCTCATACACAATCATAAAAGTCCTCGTGCTGCAGGGTGATCAATAACCCGATGGTCACACTATCTGAGCTCCAGCATTCTTCTGTGGAGAGAGGAGAACCTTACAGCAGGACAACCATCTGTCCAGTAATCCACCAATTAGGCCTGTTTGGTAGAGTGGCCAGACGGAAGTCACTCCCTGCCTGAAATTTGCCAAAAGGCATCTGTAGGACTTTCAGACCATAAAATCTAAATTCTCTGGTCTGATGAGACTAACATAACTTTAATCCCATGGCAGAAATAAGCTTTCACTAAGTATTTTATTATTATTCCTATCATTAGTATTTTGTTGAAATGCACCATTTATCATCAATCTACCTATAAATATCAATATCACAAAGTGCATTACCAAGAGTGTAATGCAAATATGGATTTTTGTATACATTCGATATTTTTAGCTCCATCTTGAAACGCACAAGCAATTCACCATGACAACCAGTAAGTTGGAGATGTGTTGAGTCAATAGCATGAGGCTGTTGGATGTTTGAATGTCCAGCCTGGAAGCTTTTACCTTTCGTCTCACCTTGAGTATTTTTTGAGCATCACTAATGTGGATCCAAAAGCATGACCGTTTGCCTGACTAATTCTCACACATTCTCAGGCCTAATGCACTTTATTGTGCTTGAAATAATAGCTAGCTGTCAACTGCTGATCATAGTACCATGCTTGTAAACAACAAGACATTGTGAACCAGAAATATATGGAAGCCATGTTTGTTAGTAAGTTTTTTTTGCACTTATAAATGATGTCATGTGTTATTAGTGTTGCCCAAATAACGTTTTGCATGGGGGGAAATGCCCTTACAGGAAAAGCAGTTTGTCGCTTAGCAACAGACTCCAAGCAGCACTTCAATCTTTGGATTAAAGCATGGATCTACTGTATGTTTGTATGGTGAAGGAAAACCTGCTGACCACTTTGGTGTTTTGCAGATTTATTTGTTTTTCTTGTCTGGTGATTCTGTGTCCCTCATGTGTGCTGCATACTATCATTAGGCCTGTGATAGTTACGGCTGTTCAGCAGAAATGGTTGGTTTCCAGCAGTTGTGTTCATTATGGCATTAAGAGCAAGCGGTGCATTGGGTTCATGGGCCGGTGCCAGACATGCGCTGGGCATAGTCATTCTGCTTACCCAAACAAAACTGCATCTGTGTTTCACCTTTCCCTAAACCAGCTCTCACACATGTGAATGGGAATACATTTATAAAGCCTACAGGTTTGCCAGTGTTTAGGTTTGTTTCCACAAGAGCATTTGCTTATCCAATCCTGTAATATATCTTATATTGATTGTTCACAAAAAAAAATATGGATTTCTTTTCATGTGAAATGGAATCGATATTGAAAAAAAAATAATGTTGTATGTTATTTAGCAGATTTTTTTATTTTCTTTTTTTATCTGTTATGTGGTTAAGTCATTTTTTGTGGTTACTTTGTTTTGTTTTTGTTTACATTTATTTGATTGGTAATGTATTATGTGATTAAAATTTGTAGTTGTGTTTTTAATGAATTTTACTTATCATTTATTTATTTTATTAAATTAGTTTTATTTTGTCTTCAGGACTGTACTTTTTTTATTTAAATTGTGTTGTTTTGATTGCATTTTACTTTATTTCATTTTACATTTCTTTTTTAGAGTTTTTGTATAATTTTGTATTGTGTTATTGTCATGTTTGGGTCTCGGCATGGTGAAGACAAGAGAGGTAGGATCCAAGTGCCGCTTAATAATAATTTATGAAAGAAAGTATTCGTGCAGGTAATCATGGACAAAAATAGGAAAAATCAAGAATCAAACAGGGAAATCTAAAATCATAGTCCAAAATTAAAAAGTACAAACAACAAACTTAAACTAAAGGTGCTTCCCAAATCGCATACTTATGCACTGTTCTATTCCATTTTGTAGTATAAATAGTGTAAGTAGTGCGTTCACACTAAAAACTCTAAAAATAATAAGTGCACTTTGATGACACTTCATGCACTCAACGACCGCAGCTTTGCTCACGTAGCTATCGGGTGCACATGTTGGATAACTTTATTTATTTTGGATGGTGAAAGCAAAATTCTCCTACAAGAGTGATTATAGCTCCTCCTGATGGTGAATGCGATTATACTCGAGGCAAGTATTATTTGGAACTTTGGTCATTTATTTCACTGATTTGGCAACCGCCAAACGTCATCAGGGAAACAGTTTGAATTTCTGCTTAGTTAAAAAAACATTAGTACTCGATTTGGGACGACACTACATACATATACTATGCTGTTGAGTGTGTAAGTGCATAGTGTGCCATTTGGGATGCAGCTTATGGCAAAAACACGCTGACAGGAAATATATGTGACAGGAAACAACAAAGACTTACTGCAAACTGATGTGTGTAGGGTGTATATGTTGTCCGGATAATCAATAATAACAAGAGTCAGTTGTGCATGTGATCAGTGGAGAATGGTGACCGATGTGTGTAACGGCATGCAGGGATTTGTAGCTAATGAATGTGTGTAGTTTACCAGCGATCTTCCAAGAAATGATCACTGGTAATCATGACAGTTATTTTTCATAGCCTTTTGTTTTATATTTAGATTTTATGTTTTGATTGAGTTTTATTTTTGCTTTACATTTTGTTTTACTTTTGGTTATGTTGTTATGCTTTGTGATTATTGTTTTTCCTGATTTTATGTTTTGTTTTACATTTTGATTTGTCATCATGTTTTGCATTTGAAGTTTAGTGTTTAAATTTTCTTTTTGTTCAACCATCCAATCATTTTTCTGGCAATAAAGGTGAATTATAGCAGAATTATTATTTTTTGTGTAAACTATCCCTTTTAAAATACAATTTAGTTAAAACATTTTACTTTAGTTTTTTGTTTTATGATTCATTTTGTCTGGTTTTCTAATTTTTGTTTAGCATTATTTTGCTTTATATATTTTTTTTTCTTTGTTTGTTTACTTTGTTTTATGCTTTATATGGTTTTATTTGTGATCTCATTTTATATGATTTTTGTTTTATGTTTTGCATTTCGTTCTTTTTATTCAACCAGTAAAATTCAATGTTATTTTAATGATGAAAAGTTAAGTGGCAGAACTTTCTTTTCTTTTTTTGTTATCTGTGACTTAAAAGATATACGCTTCAGTGGCAGACTATTTTTTCCCACATTAAAACTATGAAACTGTAATCAGGGGCGTGTACACGGAGATAAAAGTTCCAAGCACAGCTTTATTTTAAGGATGATCATATAGAGAGGGTCAACACCAGAATGGCTTTGCACAAAAGTAAGATAACGGATTAAGCTGTGATTTTGAGGTTATGGTGGCTGAATTTATCTCTGACTTTATTGCATGAAAGCAGGCTATATTAAGCTAAATAAAGTTACTATGGAGATTTATTCTTTGCAGCTAACCTGCTCCAGAGCAGGCTAACAACCATGCTAAAATCAATCCTAGTGCTTTATATATTAGTCTTATTGTCAATGTTACAAGACATTCATGTGTTATATGGTTAATCTATGGTCTTGGCTATTTTTTTTTTCAACTATTAGCATAAAAAAAACGTATATTTAATTGTATTAGCAAACATTTTATTAATGTTCATATATATCCATTTCAAATTTAAATATAAGAGTAATATAGATAGGAGAGATAAAAAAATAGATGAATGATTAGAGAAAAAATACATATACAGCGCTCAGCATAAACGAGTACAGCTTACTTTTTAAAAATGAATGTTTTTACGCATTTCATAGTGCATATAGACAATTTTTAGTGTGTTTAAACAAAATTATTTTATTAAACAATTATATTCATTAAATATGTACTTGTTCACCTAACATCTTTAGGAATAAAAATAAAATGCATTAAAATTCAAATGAGATATTGCAAAAAACAAAATAAATATATATTTTTATGTCATTTATATAAATGTTTATATAATTATTTGATGACGATAATGGATAAGTGTTTTAATAATCTTCTCAATAAATTCATTAGTAGCATGAATGTCCTCTGGTCATTTAAGACAAACTGAATGATTTAATTTGTTAATATGTCTCACCTCATATGTTTCTGTTCATTCTCTGTGAGAATTTTCGGTGAGCAAAAGAGGCATTTTTCAACTCATTACCTGATTGGTTTTGTGATTGTTCCCAAATGAGCACTCATCCTAGCTATCTAAATTGGGCTTGACATAGCAAATCCTTCTCATTCTGGAAACGTGCAACGCACTAAAGCCTGGTTTATACTTCTGCCTCAAGTGATCGGTGTGACCCATGGGGCATTCAATGCGAGTAGCTGTGCATTTATACTTCTGCACGCTGTTTGTGTTCCTCTGCAATAACACTTCCGAAATGCTAGCTGGCAGTAGGTGTTTATGTTCCTCTTTGTCGAGTTTCTTCGCTGGTGTTTAGTTTTTTCTGAATGCTACCTCAATGTACAATTGGGTCAAACTCACTCATTCAGAGGTGGGAACTGGCAGACATGCAACTTTAATTATAGGGTAAACACAAAACAACTGTCTGCATCCAGAGCTCCTTAACGGGACACCACACTTGTAAACACTCGCTGCATCGGGCTTGTCAATGCAACTATGCCGACCAATTAGGCCAACAGGGAAACCGCCTAGTAGCACATTAAAACAGTCTGACAGAGAGGTCATGAAAGCATGAATAAGCTTTCCGCAGCAGACATTGATAGCATATGTCAAAGTTTGGCAACATTTTTAAGATGAAAAGCAGTTTAACAGATGCTGAAAATCTGCCCTGTAAACGACTGTTTGCTATCAAAAATCACCCCTAAATTTTTGACAGAAGATGAGAACTGACACCTGTGATCAGAATCACCTTGATTGAGAGCCATTTTGGTCTCTGACCAAAATCAGAAGGTCAGGCAACATTTGTTGTTATATGTTAAGTATGCCTTAATCTTGTGTAACCATTATGCTTTGATTTATCACAAATGTACCATTATGTGTATGTTGTGTGAGATGAATTAATGAAATCTTTTCCCTTTCTTTCATTCCTTTTATTATAGATATGTAAAATGTATCATGTTCATATTATGAATGTATGCTTAGTCCTATATTTCTAAGCACCATGGCTCATGTGAGTGAGTCACGCCAAAACTGCATGTGCTAACATGGGACTGTCACGCAGATCCACGGACAATGCCTTATTGATCTAGCTCTATTAAGGGCCGGAAAAATTGGTAGTTAAAACCCATCACCCCAAAACTCTCTAAGCAGAGTACAGCAGAACAGCGTCGTCTAGTCCAACAGAGTTGCAACAGCAGCTGTTGAGAAGTGGAGATGATCCACTTCCAGGACAACTCTTCTCCAGGTCCAGTCTAGGCGGACTTGGACATTTATATAGGATGAGACTAGCCTCAAACTTCCCCATCTTCCGTTTACTCTTCTTTCTTTTCTTTCCATCGAGAGTCCAGTTCAGTTAAGTTGCATCACGAAACCAGTCAATAGGACAACAGTTTTGCCGTATCCAACTTGAACTATACCAGACTTCACCTCATCAGCAGCCTCAGCTGCATCACTACAACGACCAACCAACCACCAGCTGTTACATTGTCAAGTTACTCAGTAAGGATCCAATAATGCAAGTGAAAATGTTTATTTGACAAAGTCAAGATAAACTGAGACAGGGTGATCAAAATATAACAAAACAAGGAAAACTGGGTAGGGAAGGCAGGAAACAGAAGGACGAAACAGGGTCCAACAGCCACTCCTCTCAGTCATGAGGACATACAGGAATGCGTAAGCAAACACAACGAACTGACAAAGAAACATAGAAACGTAGCCCATATATAGAAGATATAATAAGTCTCAGCTGGCAGGCTGATCAGAACAGCTGAGTCGCGTCATGACATGTGACATAACAAATACATGTGACAATAACAAATACAAATGGACGACCAAAACAAACTCACGTGACAAAACAGACACTCCGGATGACGCACAAACCTGCAACCGTGACACCAGCGAACTCACGTGGAATCCAGCTCCACAGAGGGACTTCCCCACATCACTACGGAACGCAAGTACATCTCCAGATCCATTGCTGAACTGGTGTATGATCTGCTAGTCATGTTAAATGATAGATAACCCTGTCTAAGAAACAGTAAAGGTTGAATTGATTATTTGGTTCGCTTGGTTAGGTTTTACATCTTGAGGTTTTACATCACATCTCTCCTAAACTCTTCTTTCCTTCTATTCCTTGCCTGCAACCAGTATGAATGCATGTTTGTATGTATTTTTGTGTTAGTTTTGTTTGTAGTCAATAAAGTCTCTTTTGTATTAAAAGGAAAGTGGCCTGTGTATACTTATGAATCTACTGCCTTATGCCTAGATCTTGTTACCCTGCTTAAATATTAAAGTGTTTTTACTTTAGTTTGAATAGCAATATTAATTTTTGAGTCAACAGCCCTGTCTGTTCAAACGAGCGCTGGATGAGTTGTTTGTTCAGTTCAAGAGAGTTGATTCTTTTGGAGCCGCTTTAAGCCGCTACAAAGGGCCTTGTGGTACCCCACAGTGTACTTTTGATCTGTATGATGCCTTTCCATTAACTGATACAAATTAATAACGTTCAGATAAATAAGACCTACACCTGGCCAATGCAGTTTCTGTAATACCAACATAATTTTTAAGCCTATCAAGGAGAATATTATGATCGATTGTTTCAAATGCAGCACTAAGGTCCAATAACACTATGAGAGAAATGCAACCAGACGACAGGTGGTCATTTGTAATTTTTAGGAGTGCTGTTTCTGTGCTGTAGAAATTTATCCATTAAAGGTCTACAGTGCTCTAATTGAAACAATGCTGTAGGAGGCAGATTGATGGTGCTTATGATGGTGCTCTCTAATATCTTCAGTCTTGCATGTGAAAAAATAATAAAAAAGTCATTACTGCTGTGTTGAGAAATGCATGTTGATGCTTTATTTAATTGGTTAAGCCAATCTGTCTGCTGGGCCAAGGACCTTTCCTGCACCTCCAGCCTGGTCAAGAAGGCTCACCAGCGCCTATTTTTCTTAAGGCAACTTAAGAAGAACCAGCTGTCATCCGCCGTCTTGGTGAACTTCTACCGCTGCACAATAGAAAGCATCCTGACGAACTGTGTCACAGTCTGGTATGGAAGCTGCTCTGTTGCTGAGCGTAAGGCACTGATGCGGGGGGTGAAAACTGCCCAACGCATCACAGGGACCACACTGCCAGCCATAGAGGACATCCAGAGGAAACACTGTCTGCGCCGAGCACGCAGTATTCTTAAAGATTCCTCTCACCCTGCTCCCAGACTGTTTTCTCTCCTGTCTTCTGGCAGGCGCTTCAGGCTCCCCCGGACAAAAACCAGCAGACTAAAGAACAGCTTCTTCCCCAGAGCTGTCTCCCTTTTGAACTCTGCTCCCCACTGACTTTTTGCCCCCCTAATACACACCACACTCTCCTCATAACTCAGACTCCTCATAATCACTGCACTACTTAACATTTGCACATTTAAAAATTGCACATATTCATTGCACTGATTCATTTATTTGAACTGTACATACCCACTGCACATGTACATTTGTAAATTATGTACACACCCACTGTACATATACATTTGTAATTGTTTATCTATCTGCACACTTCTGATTATTAATAGCAACCTGTACATTTATCCATCTATTGTAAATCTGTTCATAGCTAATACAACCTGTATATAATGTTCATAGTACATCCATCTGTAAATATCACCATAGTTTTTCTATAACTGCACTTTATAACTTATACCTGTATCCTGCACTTGCTGCTATTGCACTCCTGGTTAGACCTAAACTGCATTTTGTTTCCTTGTACTTGTACATGTGTGATGACAATAAAGTTGAATCTAATCTAATCTAATCTTTCATTGACGTCTTCAGCAAGGAATGAGCCACCCCGTTAACCCCTCACCGGTCCTGGGATTGTAGCATCGACCTGCTGCCAGACGCCAAACTACCGCACGGAAGAAAATATCCCCTTTCTCGTCCTGAGCATGAGGCTCTCCATCAAGGATCATTCCCCTCTCCAGCTGCATCCAGCTTCTTCTTTGTATGCAAGAGTGACGAAGGAGTAGAGCCCTGTATTGATTATCTAGTGCTAAACTCTACAACAGTAAAGTTCACTTACCCGTTGCCACTGGTTCCTGATGCTCTGGAGGAGCTCAGAGAAGTGTGCATTTTCAGCAAGCTCGATCTTCAGAGCGCCTATTATCTAATCCGTATCTGAGAAGGGGATGAATGGAAAACAGTCCTAACGGGCTAACAGTCCTTCTATCTTCTTATTTCATGAATGAAATCTTCAGAGACTTCCTCCACCATTTCACAATAGTTTATATCTTTGATATCCTGATCTATTCCCGTAACCTAAAAGAACATCAGTCTCATGTTCAACAAGTCCTTCAAAGTCTCCAGGAAAATCAACTCTTCCTCAAAGCAAAAAAGTGTGAATTTTATAAGACCACCATCTCCTTCCTCGCATACGTGTTCTCTGCCTAAGGAGTCAGTATGGAGCAGGGTAAAGTGGACGCCGTCTCTCAGTGGGAAACACAGAAGACCCTCAAAGACCTACAACGATTTCTGGGCTTTGCAAACTTCTATAGAAGGTTCATAAAGAACTATAGCATCCTTTCTGCTCCTTTGACTTCCCTTCTAAAAGGCATACAGCGTATTCTCACCTGGACCCCGGAAGCACATCACGCTTTTGGCAAACTGAAAACCATGTTCACCACAGCACCCATTCTCTGTCATCCGGACCCTTCACTGCCCTTCACAGTCAAGGTAGATGCAGCAGAGGCCGGAGTAGGTGCTGTACTCTCCCAATGGTCTGGTGAACCCAAAGCCCTTCATCCGTGTGCGTACTACTCCAGAATATTACATCAGCAAAACAAAACTATGGAATTGGGGATCTCGAGCTGTTGGCCATAAAGCTTGTGCTTGAAGAATGGCGACATTGGCTTGAAGAGGCTCAATGTCCTTTCACGGTCATCACAGACCATATAAATCTCCAGTACCTTCGAAATGCCAAACGCCTCAATGCCCGTCAAGCTAGCTGGTCCTATTCTTCACACGATTCAACTTTAATAATCACCTATCAGCCTGGCCATAAGAACATAAAAGCTGACGCTCTCTCTTTGATGGACTCACCTGATCCTAATTATGATTCTCCTGAACATATTCTACTACTTTCTGTCTTTGTCGCTCCCATTTTGTGGCAACTGGATGAGGATATCTGCTCTGCCACAATAGAGGAGCCAGCTCCTCTGGAACTTCCTCAAGGCCTCCTTTATGTGCCCACCAGGTATTGCATACCACTCCTGGATAGTACGCACACCTAATTCTTCCGCCTCCTGGGTACTACCATCAGCTTATCTTCTGGTTACCACGAATGGACAGACTGAGCATAAAATCCAAGAGATTTCCCGGTACCTCCGTTTGTACTACAGGAGCCACCAAAACACCTGGAGTCAGTATCTACCTTGGGCTGAGTATGCACAAAATTCCCTTTGTCAAACCTCTACTGGTCTAACCCCTTCCAATGTGTCCTAGGTTATTGACCATCCTTGTTTTCCTGGACGGGGGAACTTCAGAAACACCTGCTGTAGATCATTGGTTCCAAGAGACTGAGAAGGTATGGGGCTCATATCCATCTTCAGTGGGCAGTGCGGAGGTATACCACCCATCCAAATAGTCACTGCCTAACGAATCCTACTTACCAACCAGAGGACAAGGTATGGCTTTCCACTAGAGACATCTGCAGAAAGCTGTTTCCCTGCTACCTGGGACCATTCACCGTGCACTCCCAGATCAACCCCGTCAACGTCTTAATCTACGACCGCACTACAGAATATCACCATCTTTCAATGTGTCACTCCTTAAACCCTTTACTGGTCCTGTTTGTTCTCCTTTTACAGAACCAGAACCACAACACCCCCCCACCCCTCACCCACCCCGGAACAACGGAGATCGTCAGCAACAATATATACTGTGTCAAAGATATTCTCAACTCACGGTGGTGAAACGGCCAGCTCTAGCATCTCGTAGATTGGGAAGGCATTGGTCCTGAGGAGAGATCTTGGACATCCCACGATGACATCTTAGATCTGACTTGAAGAATTCCACCATAGACATAATTATAGTCACCCATGGAGTCAACCCGACCCAAGAACGAACTGTGTGTGAGAATGCAAACAACAGATGTTTACATTTCAAGCTGTTGAAGATTGCTAACAGCATTGACACCGCTCTCCTGCTTCCTTACTTTGATTCAGTGACTTGTTTAGATTAAAACTGATAAAAGATAACCATCCTTGTCTAGCAGCGTGACAGTTTATTTGTATAGCACTTTTTACAATAATAATTGTTTCATAGCAGCTTTACAAAAGGTGCACATTATAGCATTACAATCAAAATAAGTTAAAGTTATAATCACATTTAAGTTATTATACACAGACATGGTTAACTTTCTTGATGGTTGGCATCATCTTTTCAAAGGTTTTGGATCTCATTAATGACACTGCACAATATCTAGAGGCCTCAGTATGGGTATCCCCAGGTGGAAATAGAGAACAAAGAAAATAATTAGCGTAGCTGCAGTTCATAATGTAGTTGAACGAGAGATATTAAATGTCATTGCGAAAATTCTGTGCTAAAAATGCAAATAAGAGATATATAAACAAACATAGAAACAAACATAGAAAGTATACTAGTATTTCTATCAAAATGCCAGGTGCATTAAAGGAGAAATGAAGCACTCAGTCAAGTTTACATTATTTTGTACATTGGATTTCACTTCAATAAAAATATATTAAACAAGCTCAATTAATGTAAGCATTTAGAAAACAACGGCATGTTTTACTATAGATTTTAGAACTAGGGCGCCACCATCTTGGAATATCACTGTGTCTGACATCACAGGGTTGGTTCTGTTCCTTCAGCTGAACAGATATAGTGGAAGTAATGGACTGAAAACGGAGACTAAACTGCCTAATTTAACATAATGGTTAAAGTTGTCGGCATGGAGCAGGTGCAAATACAAGCATCAGATGTGTGTTTAATATAAAAATATATATTTATTTTCTCTTTCCCCTTTTAATTACCGATCATTTGACGCGCTTTAGTCCACTCTCTGTATTTTGTTGGCCTGACTGCCTGTCTGGGTTTCAGCTATGGTAGTAACGGACTGAACACAGAGACTGGACAGCCTAATTTAACCCAATGCATGAAGTTGTGGATGTGCATCACAGAGCTGGTGCAAATACAACAAATACAAGCATTTAAGTGTCTTAAATTTAGTATTTTTCTTTTGTTAATACCTTTCGTTTGATGCGCTGTGGTCCACTCTCTCACGCTGCTCCAGTGCTGCCTGACGAGGGAATTTACATTCAGACTAATGCAATATTTAAAATGATACATGACTTCACGCTTTACTAAGTCACGTCTTTGTGGATTATGTCAAGACATATTCCCTTTTCAAGTCGATTAACTCGATCTCTCAACGTGTATGAAGCATGTGAAGACCTGCCATGTGGAAAAAACGCACCGATCTTAGTTTGGTTTGAACACGAACAGAGGTGAGGGGCTGCAACAGTAAAAAAGTACTTCCATTGTATCTGTTCAGTGGAGGGAATGAAACCAACTCTGTGACGTCAGGCACAGCGGTATTGCAAGATAGCCCTACGTCTACAATCTATAGTAAAAAATGCTGTTTTCTGCTAAAGGCTTACATTAATTGAGTTTGTTTAATATAATTTCATTAAAGTGGAAATCAATTTCCAAAATAATGTAAACTTTACTGAGTGCTTAATTTCCCCTTTAAGACAGAAGGAGTGTGTCCCACAGGTGTTTTGTCAAGCCCACTCACCTGCATGGAGCACACTCATGCATCATACAGTTTTGTGATGCTTTCTATGTATGCTTTACTATATGTTAAATCTTGTGCCACATATTAACATTTTAGGGAATATGGAAAGAGTGTTCCAACTCCCAATCAAATCACTTATGCAAATCAACTGGATGCATATGCAAAAACGGACTAGGAGACTGAGAACTTCCCATTGGGTATCACAGCTTCCAAGGTTGTGATGTCACAGGTACCTTAAAAGGCCCCTTCACACCATACCTTGCTGAGTTTAATTTCATTTCTAAAAAACACCTCCATGCTATCCCACTGCAGCGAGAACTCCCCATGTGGGATGGCTGGACACGAGGCAAAGGATTGGGCTCTTTCCTCCTGTCAAACTTTGCTTGCCAGTTCTATAACAACCTTGCCTGGGACTACCAAGCTCACCTAGAATCTGTAAGCAAGACCAAACTCCAACCAATGAAAGCTATTTTATCCGTTTAGACATACGAACAGATATGTCTTTAGATGATAATTCAGCTGTGCCTAAAACTGTTCAGGATCAGTCATGCAATGTGTCTCCCTAAATCTCTCTCTTCCTCTTGAGTATATGCATTTTATAAATAGATTTATAGTGGCTCTCCAAAGACAGCCCATGTAACATCTATTTTAATCTGTCTGCATTCTTTACCAGTTGAAGCTCAGATCAAGTTCAAATCACTGATGATTGCTTACAGGACAGCCACTGGCACTGCACCCTCTTACCTGCATCTGCTCCTGAAGGTCTACATTCCCTCCAGGAGTCTCCGATCAGGGTGAGAGAGGCTATAAGTCACTTTCCAAAATCTTATTATTCAATGTTTCTCACTGGTGAAATGATCTTCCCATTCCCACTTGGCTACACTGGTATTTTTTAAATGACAACTAAAAACTCTAAAAACTTATCTCTTCCTAGAACACCTGAACCCTGGTGAATAATACTAAAACCACCAATAAGAAGCTCTCTCTCTCTCTTTCTCTCAAAAAAGACTCTAGCACTAAATTCCCTGAGCACAAACAAGTTACTTTGAATAACTAGCACTTTGTCAGGGTTTATTCAGGGTTTAGGTATATATCTTGGTCTCCCTCCCACCTGCTATCAATTGCCTTGTTGTCCCAGTACCATCACTCTCATCTGTTCTCCCTCTTCTCTGATTGTTGGCTATTTAATCTCCCCTTCTTCCTCAGTCTGTGCTTGATAATTGTTCTGTGTCAGAGAGCTACATGACTCTCGTTTCCTACCTGTTTGAGGATCTCTAGTTTGTCTTGTTTTCGTCTCATCTCGTCTCACTGTTCTGTGTAAATCCAACATTGCATTGGCTCACCCCTGCTTTGCCCACGATTTGCATTAGAGTGACTTTGGAAGCCTAACCATCTGTTCGCCAGCCTGAGGTCTGTCCCGTTCTTTTCAACTGTTTTTGCCATGGGAGTTTTTCCTATTTTGACCAGTCCTGCATTGCCCAGAAGAAGGCTGAGCAATCTGACTGCTTTTTTGTCAAATTTTTTATTTTTTTGTCAAAATAAACTGTGTTATTGTTCCCTTGCATTTGGGTCTACTTTTGAACTCTGACACACTTCTTGTATGTATTGCTTGTGCTTGTTGAATCACTGAATACCTCCTCAATTGTCCTCCTCAAAAGTCGCTTTGGAATTAAGCATCCGCTAAATGACTAATGTAAATGTAAATATAGATCTCTTTGAATTCTTCGAATGCCGGGTGCTAAATCTTGCTGAATTCCCATAATAAACGGCGACAGATGCCTATGAATCCCTCGAATGGCAGGAACCAGATCCCTCTGAATTGTTATTTCCAAAAAAAGCACCTAGTTTACTAGCAGCTTTTAATTAGATTCAGATAGCTTGCCCATGCAATATGGGTCGCCCTCTGTAGCATGATGCCAGTAAAGCTGTACTCTAAATGCACAGACCTGATCAACTGACACGCCAGGTCAACTTTGGTTAATTACCCTGTTTACCCTGAGATTTCCCACATTATGTGCCTGCCTTTGTGATATGCGCACTTTTCATTCTGCAGACCCTAAGAGGCACTGTACAAAGTGAAACCCCCCGGTGAATCTTTTGAGTGTTACACATTGTGCTAAAGTCCTTGCTCTTTGAGATTGCACCCAGTTGCAGAGTGGATGAGGGATCTGAGGGTTCTTGCAGCTCTGCAGAGTTTAGTTCTAACTCCTGCTTGAACACATTTACCTGTAGGTTTCAAACAAGACTGAATGACTCAATTAGTTTAATCAGGTGTGTTTAATTAGGGTTGGAACAAAACTTTCCAGAGATGCGGCCCTCCAGGAATTGGATATGACACCTGTGGTCTAGGAGGATGACACATCCTGGAGTGGTCACCTCCACACCCTCACTCACCCCCCATGTCACACACTATAGCACATAAGTCCTAATTACTTACTATTATCCCCAAAAGTGGACCAGAGAGCCTCTATGGCTACATTCACACTGCAGGCAAATGTGGCCCGAATCTAATCTTTTCGCCCATATGTGACTCAGGTCTTGACAGTGTGAAAAGCCTAAACCGCATGGAATCTGATCTTTTCACTTCCGATTTGTGCCACTTTCATGTGTAGTCTTAAATCAGACACAGATCTGATGTTTTACAATGCGACCGCAGTGTAATTGGTTATGTCAGATTTCATGTGAACTGCATAGTAAAATAACACACAGGGTGATTACTTTACCACAGAAAGTTGGTTGTTCATTTTGAAAAAGATTTTGAAGGCAAAACTGGTGCTTGTTAACCACTCTGGTTAATGATCGGGGCACAGGATGACCGCGATGCTAAAGAGCGTCGGGGGTGTTGCGGAAAGGGGATCCGTGCACAAAGGAGGGGGCACTTTCATTTTAAGGACGAACATTATCGCCGAGCGAATAAAGGGCAGGAGCTCAAGCACCCAAACCCCCCATCGGCAGGTGTCTGTTGTTTATAACGAAGTAAAATAAAATAACTACAAACAGAGATAAACCAACTCCGCCTTCACAGTTCAGTCTGCGGCTGTTCATTAACCCATGATGAGTTCACTACACCGGTGGTCAGACAGACGCGCCACGGTTGTCATAAATCACAAATGATCACACACATTTTGTGTTGTCTGTAACTGTACTTCCGCGCATGCGAGTCAATTTACGACCATGATCTGTTCACACTGCAAATCTGATATTGGCCACATTTATAACAACAGTGTGAACAGCTAGGCAAAAAATCAGATCTGAGAAAAAAATCTAATTTGAGCACTAAGCCTTGCAGTGTGAATGTAGCCTATGTGTTAGATGTGTTAATAGGCCCTATTTAGTGACGTCAACTCTTTAGGCACTACAGCTTAACACTTACAGCTTTGGCTCAGCAAGACAAACAAAACCAGCAAGAATAATTTAAGAAACCTGAATAATGAATCCAACCTGTTTAGCTAGAAAAAAGTTAAAAATGACCTCTCAATTTAACACACATGCCACCCTTATTATTTAGTTCTTATTCCAGCAGTATGCTATATCCTGCATCCCATGAACAAAAGAACACGTCCGCCCCATGCAGTTTCCCCATGCAATTTCTTGGCTTGTTAGATATAGTTATGCTCAGAGGTGGGACCAAGTTATTGTTTGGCAAGTCACAAGTAAGTCTCAATTCATTGCCCTCAAGTCCCGAGTCAAGACAGGCAAGTCTCGAGTCAAGTCCCAAGTCAAAGGCTAACAAGTCTCAAGTCAAGTCCAAAGTCCTACGGTTTGACTTTCGAGTCTTTTCGAGTCTTTTTAACAGAAACATAAATGTATACAGATTATGTAAGATCTGTTTTAATTATACAAACCTTTTTATGAAAGAACATTGCTCAGATACATAAAAATACAAATGTAATTTTTTGAAAAAGTGCTGAACAGTGCCGTGTCTCGTCTCCACAGTATATTGCACAAGAGCGAATTCCACTGCAATAGAGTCCATTTTGTCTAATTCATTAAGTTTAGTTGTGCTATGTTATGTCTTCGGTGATCAACTTGTGATTATCCAAAATTACATAAACGACCTCAATGAGGCAGCAGTAGACTCCTGTATGCAGCAAAGTAAAATTGAGTGATATTTTGTCAATTGAATCTTGTGTGTGCTGAAGAGATTAGGATGCAAATCCGTCCAGCAGCAATGTAAAATGGTGCACATATTCTCAATGAAGTAGGCTACTTCATACAAATAATAACATTGTTTTTTTCACATAACGTTGCTTGAGCACCGATTTCCTCCATTTGTGGACAAAACTGCTTGCGAGCTCTCAAATATGCATCGCTCACGCACAAATGTTCTCACTCTTTGAAATATGCACTGCTCATGCACAAATTTTCTTGCACATTCTCAGAGATTACATGCAGACTCACAATTTGTGTCTTGTGTTCCCTCTTACTTCCTTTTTGATATGATTTATATTGGTGCACTGCTTATTAACAATAACCAAAATACTAAAATAGACTTACATATTACATTTTTTATCTAATAAACCATAACATTTTTGGCTGTGTTATATGATGAGATATTTCCAGTTTCAAACACTTAAAGAAACACTTAATCTATAAATTCAAATTCAGTAAAATAAAATAAACGTGTTTTTAAACACGTTTCATATATATAAATAACTTTTCAGTTATTTTCAGATACTTTTATTGTACAGCATACGGTATATGCCGTGTCTAAAATTAATGAAAAATAAAGAATGAATTAATAAAACAAACAAATTAACAAAATGCATTACTATATACACACACACACACTCACTATACAGACTCTAATAATATCATTTATCCATATTCCTTTTTGAGCCACATTATTATTAAAACATCCTTTTCTATTGATGTACCTTATGGTAAATAATAAATTGCCATTGCTGTCTATATTAAAGGTGTGTGCGTGCTGTCAACAACGATCGGGGTGGGGGTGGGGAAGAGAATCAGCTACATTAGTGGCATCAATCAATCCACAATAATTTAGTGGCTGCTATTTATTTATTTATTTATTGAAATATTTTGCATTTACATAAGTACATTTAAATGAATAATGTCAACAGCAATATATTGGGCATATTGGGGTGGCTAGAGCTTACCCCTTGAAGGCGCCTCTGGAATAGACGTTGGATGTAAAGAAAAATTTTATTTAAAAAACATTTATTAAACATCCTAAAGGTGCACCATACTAATAATAAAAAAATCCTTTTAACAAAAACTAATGCAAGCAGAAATGTAACTGTGATAAAAATAAGGAAAAACTTAAGCCTACTGTACTATTCACTCTTAAAATAAATGTCACTATCAATCCCATTTTATCATGGCAACTAAAATAAAGTGAACTAGTCTTTGCTGTCTTCCACATTGCTGATGAGATTGTGGAGGACATTTTCCCAGTCATCCTCTTCATTTTGAGGAGAAGCTGTTCCACAGGGCCCCTGAACACATATATTGGCATATACAGTGTTTTGAACAGTAAAGTCCTTCGAACTGGAGCACCCGGAGAAAACCCACGCAAACGCAGGGAGAACATGCAAACTCCACACAGAAATGCCAACTGACCTAGCCAAAGCTTGAACCAGCGACCTTCTTGCTGTTAGGTGACAGCACTACCTACTGCGCCATTGTGTTGCCAGTAACACAACAAGTGTAAATAAACAAATTACCCAGTGCTGTTTTTTTTTTTTGACTATAGGGTATACTACAATTCACCACTTTACTGCAGTAAAACTACACTATGTACACTCTCAGAAATAAAGGTACCTAAAAGGTCCATATTAATACCTCAAGGGTACATACTGGTACCTAAAAAGTACAAAAGTGTTCCTTTTAAAATGTGTAGGTACTAATATATACTTCTGAGGTACAAATATGGACCCTTCAAGTACAAATTTGTACCTTTTGAAAAGGTACCACCCCAGTGACAACTCCTGTACCTTTATTTCTGAGTGTTTCATTTTATGAGTTCACTATTCTTAATACTACAGGATGCTGAGGCATTCATTAACAAGTTGTAAATAATACTAGCCTAAAAACATAGGCAGTATAACTAACATTCAAAAACACTAGAATGTATTATAGAATTTACCTTAACCTTTTAGTTTTTCGTGTATTGTTAATAAATATTGTAGCAATATAGAAACCATATCAACATTCTTGGGATAACCAATTTACAAGAGGACAATTACAATTCTCTGGAGAGCAAAAGCACGAATAGTATGAGGCACCAGAGTGGACAAAAGTCAAGCGAACACAGAGAGAATACGCACACAAGAGACTGAATGTATGCGTCGCGGGCGCGAGAGACCGAATGTACGCACAGCGCACGTGAGAGACCGTATGTATGCATGAGAGAGACCGAGTATTGGCTCAGTTCAATGACTGTATAAACTAGGCTCGGTCTCTCTGCATTTGCTTGACTTTTGTCCACTCCGGCGCCTTATAGTAGTCACATTGGATGCTGTCGAATCAAAACAAACTACAGTGCTTTGATTGGATGTTGTGCCGAATGCACGCATGCTCTCTGTCACACACACGCACACAAACAGGGCGAGAGAGAGCGGGCAGAGCGGTCCGTGTCAACATACTTTTTATCTTTGGGCTTTTTATGGGAAGCAGCAAGTCTTCACAAGGTAATGGGTGCAAGTCCAAGTGAAAGTCACAAGTCATTTACGTTCAAGTCCAAGTTGAGTTGCAAGTCTTTTTATATTTTGTCAAGCCGAGTCTAAAGTCATCAAATTCAGGATTCGAGTCCAAGTCACATGACTCGAGTCCACACCTCTGGTTATGCTTGATTTGGTTTATGTTGTCTGTGCTGCTTTTCTCTCACAACCAGTGAGCAAGTTTGGCTAGAACAGCCAGCCCTGCAGGTCACTGGAACCATGCGAATGCTGGGTTGAGCACCAAGCCTGATAGCCTCCTGCCCAAAGCAGCCAGAAATCTGTAGTACCTCAGCTGGGCACGATCAGTTTTCCTCTGACAAAATATTTTGTACAGAGCTGCAGTCTAGGTGCCGGAGGCTTGAGAACAATGGATGTCTATCCTGGAGAAGCTGCAGGTCTGTTCAGGCTAGTCAGCAGGATCAATGCAGAGACTCATCTTTTACCGGGGTCTTTGGGGGATCTTATGCTCTCCACTCCTCAATGACCACCACAGCATTATAGTCCAGGATTATGTACACCTCGGGATAAGGAGAAACAGACTAAAATAAGCATAGATGTCATTCAAATTATATTGTCTGTTTGGGTAGTGTTCTTGGCTCTGGTTGACCTAATTAATGCAGCTGCATTTTGAACCAGCTGATGATGGTTGTTAAATAGGGCTTCAGGACAACCACTTTGTAACACATTACAGTAGTCTAACCGAGAGGCCATGTAAGCATGAATAAGCTTTTCTGCAGAGCAAATGTTTGACAACATTTTTAGGATGAAAAAATGCAGTTTTACAGATGCTTGAAATGGCCTTCAAATGACAGATTGCTATCAAAAATCAAGAGAAATTTGGATCCAATGAGCAAGACCCTCGGTTTTATCTGAATTTAGTAATTCTTTAATCACCCATTTTTTAATCCATTATTTATTCTGTTAATATTATAAAATTGTAAAATTTATCAGGTTGAGAGGAGATTTTTTTAATGATATTGCCTAGTGGTATCATATATAATGTAAAAAAGGACCAAGAACTAAGCCTTATTGGACCCCACAGTGTACTTTTGATCAGTAATGTTCCAATAAATACGACCTAAACCAAGCCAATGCAGTTCCAGTAATACCAACATAATTTTCAAGCCTATCAAGGAGAATGTGTAGTGAAATGCAGACATTATAACCCATAACATGCCACAACCAGAACCTTTTGTTCCATGAAGCCAAGCCATTACAACCCAAAGACCACATGCCACAAACAGAACCTTTTGTCCAATGACATGGAAATGCAAAAGGGCGTAGTGTAGGTGGAGTGTAGAAGATTAAAAATTTTGTTAAGAGGTGATTTAATTAGCAATGCCCATTGTTCACCTCGGCTCTCTGTGTCTGGAACGAAGGTGCAAGCAATTGACCTATCCCCATTGGATTGTTCATGTGACTGATTGGAACATAAATATATGCTTATCAAACTTTTTTCTATTGACATTAGCATTAGGTTTTGCTTGAATGTGATTGTTTCTTCTGTAGATACCGTTCTTTTAGGGTTAGTTCCTGACAGGTAGACCTTACATGTTAACTGATAACTGTAACAGCAAATGCCCATATTGTTCTGAAAAAAACTGCAATGCAATTTTACTTCAAGACTGCCAATAATACAATTCATTTTCTTATTGTTTCATTCAACCACACAAAAACAGTAATTTTACTTAAATTCTGTTTGATTGAGTTTGTGTTAGTTTTTTAGTTATTTCTGATTGCTGATTGTAAGTATCTGTTTGTAGCTTAGTCATTTTTCATAAGTAGTGTGTTTTTGTGTGTTATTTTTGCTTTTATGTCTTTTGGTCATTAAATATTTTTTTAATTAAAACTCCATTGTCTTTGTGTTGATAATAAGAGGCTCTACAAGATAGCAAAATCTCACTTATCCTTCAGATTTGTCAGATAACAACTCCACAATTTGTGTAATTAATTTCAACAATATTTTACTATTATTTTTTCTTTCTTTTTACTATTAAATTAACAATTTAATTATTGTTAATTATTGCCATAGTGAAATTCTGTGACTGGTGCCCCCTTTAAAAGGAGTTATTTATCTGATATTTGCATTCAGCTTAAGTGAGTGAGCAAAAACTCAATATTACAGTTTTTCTCCATTGGTTTGGCTCATTTCTTGAAACTGGAATTACATTCTCAAAACAACATGGACAAACCTCCAAACCACTTGGCAAATGTTCACAACAAAACTTTTTTTTTTCATTCATTTCATCAAATTGCAAATGTCTAAGTACATCTAGCCTACATTTAGCACAATTTCCATGTGAATAGATCTAGTTGATCTAAACTGATTGCTGATTCTCAGTTCAATGGTTGTTCGCTCCAAAATGTGTCAGCGTCATTTCATTGTATAAGTCATTACATGCACAATAGTCTGTCCAATATTCAAAATTAGTCAAGAACATAATACCATGAATATCATATATGAATCTGTGGAACATTTGATACACTTATTACAGCAACTGGCAGTCAGGTAAAACTAGAACTTGACTAACAAAGGAGGAATTTCACACATCTCAGATGACCAATCAAGCACTGTAGGCTGTATATAATTTTCATTGTTTTTTGTTTGTGTGTTTATATTACAGTATATTATGCTGTACATTTTTAATTCTGATGTATGTTAATGACTATGTGTGTGAATGATAATTCAGTTGGCAGTATGAGTGCAATGTACAGTATGATGTCTTACCTTGGAGGCTACTCTTAACCTACAGTTTTTCTCATTTGCTAAGACACGCTCAGTGAAACTAGGGCCCAATCCCAATTCTATTTTTGTACCCCTATCCCTTTCCCTTGGCCCTTACAACCAAGGGTTAAGGGGGAAGGGCTTAAAAAATTTACCCCTAAGAATTGGGACAGCACTTCAACACCTGCACACATCATCATATGTTATCGCGATCTCTTGCTTCATATAAGATCAGAGTATGGTGACTGCTGTAGTTATTCCAGTTGTGTTATTTTTTGGTATTTATCTTCAGGATTCTTTTTTAAAAAGCATGACAGTAAAACACGAACGTTGTTATGAGTATATTAAAACATATGTTTATTTGTCGTAAAGATTCATAATAATGACAAAAAAAAAACTAATTTTTGGATCTCCTTACTTCCGGGTTCAGCAATACTGCCGTTGTGGCAGGTGTATTCTGGGAAACTTCTTACCCCTTCGTTTCAAGTGTGCTCCGGAAAAATCTTCGTTCAAAGGGGTGTATACCCCTTGCCCTTAACCCTACACCTTCAAGCTAAAGAGAATTGGGACACCACTAGCCCTTGACAGGAACGCACAAAACGAGGGGTAGGGGTAAGGTGAAGGGCTAAGGGGTAGAATTGGGATTGGGCCTTGGTTTTACTTGATCTTCATCATCACTATCCCATTAGAGCAAAAGACATGTTAAAGACATGTATAATAGTTACATTTCCTTGTGAGATCAGACTGAAAATCCTTATTTCTTATAATTTTTTTAAATCTTAGCAATTTATTTTATTTAGTTTTTAGACAAAAAAAAGTTCAGTAACCATTTTCAAAAACTGGGCTAAGACTTAAGGTGGAAATAAGGGATATTTCAATGGTCCTCTATCATAGTGACAAAACATCTAAACTTTAGACTTGCAGTGCTTACGTAATGCCAAAGGGACAAAGGTTTTTTGGGGTACTGACTGTTTAAATGAGAAGGAAATTTAGTTTTGACATATGAAATCTTTTTTGGAAAGATATGAGCTTTTGCGAGTGAGCTATAGTGTTTTGCTGAACTGTAAGACTTTTTTACAAAACAATCTTAGAGTATTGAGAATGTAACTCCTGTTTCAAGAATTGAGCCAAACCAATGGAGAAAAAATGTAATAGAGGCTGGGCAACCAGTGAACAGAGCATTACAGTAATCCAGTCTAGAAGCCATGAAAAGCATAAACAAGCAGCTCTGTACAGTTTAGTTCCAACCCTGCTTCAACACACTTCCCTGTAGGTTTCAAACAAGTCTGAAGGACTCAATTAGTTTGATCAGGTGTGTTTAATTTGGGTCAAAGCTAAACTGTGCAGAACTGCGGCCCTCCAGGAACTGAATTTAACACCTTTGCACAAAATGGAGCTAGTGACGTCAGTGTGAGGGTTGGGGTAAGGTGAGCACATTAAAAGCATTGTATACAGCTAAGATTGCAACTGCACTAGGTCTGCATCCAGACCCCTCTCTTTTCAGATGTAATTTTGTCCCATTCTTCCAGTAAATTGGTCTTAATGTGGGCAACAGTGTGGGGTCTTTGTTGTTGCAATTTGTGCTTCAAAATACACCACACATTTGCTATTAGAGACCGGTTAAACAATAAACATCATAAGGAACACATAAGATAATATTTGTCCCTAATAACAGGCTGTCCCTGGACACCTGTAAAATTTAAGCGATCTATGAAGATATCATTATCGTTAGTGTCAAATGCAGCACTGAGGTCAAGTAAAACTAGCAACAAGATGCAGCCTCGGTCAGAAGCTGAGAGTAAATTGTTGGTTGTTTTCCCTAAAGCAGTTTCCGTACTATGATGAGGCCTGAGACCTGACTGAAACACTTCAAAAACATTGTTGACCTGTAAAAAGGAGAATACATGGAAGATTTGAAATAGGCCTTTAATTAGCTAAGTTGCTGGGATCAAGTTGAGAGGTTTAATAACAGCTAGCTTGAATGGTTTTGGAACATGGCCTAAAGATAAAGAAGAGTTGAGAATGTCAAGAAGAGGTTCTTCTACTACAGGTAGCAACTCTTTCAGTAATTTTGTTGGAATTGGATCTAGCATACATTTAGCTGATTTAGACATATTTATAAGTTTATCTATCTCTTACTGTCCTATGATTTCAAAACACTGTAGATTGTTTAGGTTTAATGGACTGTTTAATAAATCTGAAGTATAAGAGAGTGCAGAAAGTTTAACATCTTTTAATTTCACTCATCTAAGCTTTTCACTCATCATAGCACACGTGCTGCTGATGATGTGACAATAAAAGTGATTTGATTTGATTTTGATTTGATTTGATTTTCAGTTTGAAGCCTTCTATTTATGACTGAAAAAAAGTCATCATTGCTAAGTTGCGGTAGGACATTTCAATAAGTTTACGACTGATTAACTGTTAGTTTAGCAATGGTGTTAAGTAAAAATCTAGGATTGTTATGGTTATTTTCTATTAGTTTTGGGAGGTGCTCGGCCCTGGTGGATTTTAGAGCCTTCCTAAAGCTGGACATACTCTCTGTCAGGGTATGTGGGTGAAGGAGAATATGTGAGAATGCAGTCAATTAAAGACTTTATTAAATAAAAACTTACACAACTTTAACAACCCCAATAAAGGGAACATAGTTCTAGCACAAACTGGCTCAGCTCCTCTTGCCTTGACTAGGCTAAATGGTGAAATCTGATAAGAGGACAGATGAACATAATGATTAATAATAGTATAACAAGGTGGGTGGGGCAAAACAATAGTCAGGAGAGCACATGGCACAAGAGTCACATGCCTAACACAACACAAGACAACATAAGACAAGACTTAATGCAAGACACGATTACACAGTAAAAAAAAACTACTATAACACCTACCATGTACTCACAAATGCAACATGCATGTTCTGATCCCAGCACCAACCGAAACAGAAACCAACTTGACTGAAGGGCTGAGAACAAAACAGCATGCCGCAAACAAACAACATAAACAGGGATGAGAGTTTGCATGACCTGAGCCTGCCTAGACTTTGCATGCCCACATCAAACGGGAACATGCGCGGCCTGAGCACAGCACAGACCATGCACATTATAAAGACAAAACACAGACAAAGACAGGAGAAATGAGTGCACAGCCTGAGTAAACTCAAGCCAAGCACATCATTCAAGACAAGACAGGCCTAGTGTCACCAAAACAAGGATAATAATGACACTATCTTTGAACACAATTCTAAAGATCTCAAAAATTTTTTTCACTTATGTTTAAGGGTAGAAGTTGCAGATACATCATCAGATACATATGAGTCAAGGGGATAAATTCATTGCTATATTTATTCTACTACATTTAACTGTTAAGTCATTATTAATTATTATTATTCATAAATTTGAGAATTTTGTGACACTGTATTAAAAGAAAAATAAATATTTGCAATCTTATGTAAAAATAAAAATACTGTAGAGTTTAAACCTCACTGAATCACATTGAAATGTTTATTGTACTTTTATATTTTAAAAATATATTGTTGTTTATTAAACTTTATGTTGTGTGTATGTATATATATATATATATATAAATATATATATATATATATATATATATATAATTATTTATTTTTTTGTCGATAGGCACGACACTTCCTATTTTGTTAAAATGGCTATTTAACATTACCATTTAAACATTATTATAGCATGCTTTATATTCTTTTTTTCTAGTTTTGTAAAAAAAAAAAATCTGTTGTAATATGTTGTTCTAGTTGAGGTCATTTGCAGAGTACAACAAGTAAGGCCCTCAACAACCCCAGTAGTACACAGGTAGTAAATGGGTACACAGACCAGTATATTCAATCTTGTTATTTGAAACTTTACATCTGGATTGGTTTGAAAGTACATCAGAAATATACATATACAATGTAAAGCTAAAACAAGAGTTTCTTCTGAGGGATAGATGGAAAATATTTTATAAACCAGCCTTGGAAAAAACTAACTTTAAAGGTGCAGTATGTAAGTTTGACACCCAGTGGTTAAACTAGGTATTGCACTCTTGGATCAAAATAAATGCAAGCTCGGGTTGCCAGATTAAGGACAGGAATGAGTGATTTAAACCGTGTTCCAAATAAAAGAAACGACATGCGATAGAGGGAATATTTTCCATATTAAAAGGAATTTTGGTTCTAACCATGCAACACCTTAAATTAATATAATAGAAACGGCTTCTATTTCTCACTGCTGAACATGTGAAACCTATGACAGTGATCAACTCAGGTAAACCTTGTGTGCTTTATTTAATGCTAAATGCTAACAATGTGAGTTTGAATGCCATTTTACATGATAGTTCACCTCAGATCTTGAAAATACAATAAACTGTTTGAAATTGAACTTTAGAACTAAACACATATGAGTGATTCAGCATCTACATTTAAGGATGTTAAAGAGGGTTAACATGTTAAATAGATTATAAACCTTACTGTTTCGTGAGTTAGTGCATATTCTGTCTTTCTGAATGGCTGTATTTACATTACTGTCATGTTTCGTCTGGTGCAAACAGCCAAATTGCTCATCACTGCATATCTTGTCACAAAGCGTGTTGTTAGGACACGCGGTTACAATGTAACCTGCTCACCTAATGTTTACATTACTAATATTCATATTATTTGCTAATTAATAACCTCATGTGGAAATGAATATATCTCATTTAGACATCTGGTACTGTCTACTGACACTGTCACATTTAGCTCATTAATAACCTCATGTGGAAATGAATATGTCTCATTTTGACATCTGGTACTGTCCACTGACACTGTCGCATTTAGCTCATTAATAACCTCATGTGGAAATGAACATGTCTCATTTTGACATCTGGTACTGTTCACTGACACTGTCGCATTTCGCTCATGGAAATGGGCATGCTTTCAGAGCCTTTCTGAATGAATGAATGAAATACACTGTTTTCCAACAAGGCAACCCGGAGTGCTGAAATATAATTGGCTAAACTGGCATTGTGCAGGTTAAATTTACCTAAACAAAGACAGCGTTCCGGCACGGAAAAAAAAAAAACATTTTCAAAGCATTCATTTTTCAGTTAAACAAGTATGTACACTTGGGATGTTTCTTAATTATCTGCAAACATATTTTAGTATTTTTATGCTTTAGAAGAGTCAAAAACTTACATACAGCACCTTTAATAAATCTGCAAAGGAGAATAGTCTTTCACACTTTATTTTGATGGTCCCTTTGTTATATTTAAGTTAAATTGCAACTAATTCTCATTAGATTATAAGTAGACTGTTAGGTTGGGGTTAGGGTTGGAGTTAGGGTTATGGTTAGTGTAAGTTGACATGTACTTGCAAAGTTTTTTATAGTCTGTCAGAACCTGGGTTTAAACTCTGCTTTCTCTCTCTTTTCTGACAGCGTTTTCTATCTTTTCTTTTTGACAACTTTCTCATTTGTCCCCAAATTGCTGTATAACTTCACACAGATTATCGTCTTTGCCAATTAGTAGCCTCACTTGTTTACTGCCACCTGCCTTTCATTTCTGCTGATCGCTAGTCCTATATTTGAAGGTGTTTCTTGCCGGAGTGTTGGGTTTCTTACTACTTTCTTGTCGATCTGTTGCTTGTTTTAACCCTGTATACTCTGTCCAGTTCTCTGGAGCCATTCTGGATTTGGTCTGCCCTGCTGGAGAATCGATCCTCTGCCTTTCCATTGCCCTTTTCCTGTATTACCAGGCCTGGACCAAAGACTTGTTTTATGTTTGACAGAAATTTAGTCTACTCCTGATTTTCTTTATCATGTGGTGTTACTCATTTTTGTTGGAATTTATCCTATGTTGTGACATGTTGCCTGTGGTCCAGTCTTCAGTTTATTTTTACTAAAGTCCAAGATCTGCTCTGGATCTCAGCAAGTTGCTGAGTCTTTCTTTTTGCTTATTTAATCAAAAACCTATTGAATTGAACCCCTTTGCTTTTGGGTCCTTTATAGAGACATCCCTGACACAACACTCTGGCCAGTATGGACCCAGCTGAGGATTCATCTGTATTGTCTGTGTAGGGTTAATTTACAGTTTTAACCCAAAGATGCCGGATGATGATGATGATAAAAGATGCCATCTGTCAGATGAAGAAAAGCCGGAGTCAGAGATTCAAATAAATAAATAAAGTTTACTGAAGATAGTTTGCAGTTTCATCAGCAGAAGCCAGCTTCAACACTCGCCAAGTTCCTAGGCCGCTCTGACTTACAATACAGCAATTATACTCTTTACACAAGTCCAGAAAAGGGCGGATGCAGGTAAACAGTTCTCATTGGTTACAGCAGAAATAGATAATTCTAAATGTGTGTGTCAGGGCAGAATTGTATCTGACTCCAGATATGGATAGTCTAAATGTATGTGTCAATGGAAGATTGTCTCCAACTCCAGATAATGATGGGGGCATGGTTCTTGGGGGTCAGGCTGACCCTAAACTATTAGGAGCTGAACCATGGAGGTATACATACAGTACACGCAAGAGACAATCTGTTATGGCAACTCAAGGTTGTTTCTTGTGCTTTCAGCTGACTAATCAAACTAGTTCAAACCTGGTTTAATCAACATTTGGCTACAATATCCTCACTACACACAAAGTTTGTCTAGCATAAAAAATAATTAACAATAAAAATAGTTAAATTACTGTAGACAATCTTATGACAATAAAAAGATGAACAGGTGTTCTCTCCCCCCAGCATCCATAATCCTGCTCTAAATAGAGAGGGAGAGAGAGATCTCCATGACCTATGACCTGGTTTTGTGTGTCTCCTGGAAACGGAGTTAAAATAAACAGACAAAGAAAGGAACAAGGACACTGCACATTCTTACATAAGGCAGTGTGTTTAACATATTCATTAGTTAAAATCGATTCAAAGTTAAATACTCATTCAAATAATCAATTATCTTTAATGGAAATAATGAAAAAAAGGATGATGAGGAAAGGATAAACATCCATGCTGAGATGGATGAGACCGGATGGAATGATAGAAATCCGAATCCTTCATCTGCAATGGAGTGTCAAGATGCCATGCTAGGTCGTTATGAGGAGTAACTGACTTCAGCATGTCGTACAGTGGAAGCTTTGGTCTCCCAAGTAACTGAGCTCTCTGAGCAGCTCCATAGTCTCCAGTTCCAGCAGGGGTTGGGGCCATTTACAACTACTCACAATCCTCAACTGAAGCCCGAGGTTAACAACCCACCAGTCAACTCGGGTGAGCCATCTAATTGTTGATCTTTTCTCACCCAGTGTGAAGTTGTCTTTTCAACTTCAGACCCATGCTTCAGAGAGAACGAACGTGGCTTTTGTTTTTTCTCTCCTTGCTGGTCGGGCTCAGGACTGGGAGGCTGAAGATGTGTTTTGTCTTGACTTCCTTCGTTTCAAAGAGGAGATGATCAAGACATTTGATAGGTCTGTGTTCAGGAAGAAGCATTCTGACTGCTGGCAGCTCTCCAACATGGTAGACGATCGGTGGCAGACTATGTCATTGATTTTCCGCACGCTCACAGCAACCAGTGAGTAGAATCAAGTGGCAATGGCAGCATGATTTTTGGATGGTTTGACAGACAATCAAAGATAAAATTTATGCCCGTGATCCCCCAGAGCGTTTAGATTAACTGGTGTCCCTGGCCATTCGGCTGGATCATCGTTTTGACCTCAGACGTCGTGTTTTAATGGGCTTACGACTGGAAGCCGCTGAGTTACCTTCTGCTGCCCAATTGAAGTTTGGTCCAACTGAGCCTGAACCTATGCAGGAGGGCAGACTTCGCCTCACTGCAGAGAAGAAGCAACGACGATTGTCTAAAGGGCTGTGTCTCTACTGTGTCGGGCAGGATCATGTTGCTTCACTATGTTCAGTAAAAGCCAGCTCTCGCCAGTAATCAGGAGAGTTCTGGGGAGCTGCACTTTCATCTCCTCATTCCTCTGTTCTTGCACACTGCTGCCTGTCATGGTGTCCATCAAGAATGTTCTCCATTCATGCACTGCACTTGTGGATTCTGGTGCAAAGTGCAACTTCATGGATTCAACATGGGCTCATCTTAAAGGGGTTCCCACCCAGCCTCTAGTGGGCCCTGTGTCTGTCTCTACACTGTATGGTAGTGAGCTAGCTGTCATCTCCCACATCACTGTGCCAGTGAGTTTGGTCACTTCTGGCAACCACCGGGAGGAACTGGTATTTTTACCTTTTTGAGTCACCAGCTACCCCCATAGTGTTGGGCCATCCACACATTAACTGGGCAGAGAACACTTTTATAACTTAGAAATCTTCTTGTCGTGCTAATTGTCTTGTGTCAGCACCTTCGCATTCTTCTGTTTCTGTGTTGCAGGAGGAGGATGGGAGGATGATACATTGCTGCATTTATCTTTCCCTCTATCCTGACTAGTCTTCCAGCTCCTGCTGCTGAAAAACATTGCCACAGCATAATGCTGCCACCACCATGCTTCACAGTAGGGATGGTATCAGCCTAGTGATGAGTGGTGCCTGGTTTTCTCCAAAAGTTCAATTTTAGTCTCATCAGACCAGAGGATTTTGTTTCTTATGATCTGAGAGTCCTATCATACTGGCCTGGTTGGTGGATTGCTGCACAGATGGTTGTCCTTCCTTAAGGTTCTCCTCTCTCCACAGAAGAACGCTGGAGCTTAGACAGAGTGACCATTGGGTTATTGATCACCTCCCTGATTAAGGCCCTTCTCCCTCGATTACTCAGCTTAGATGGCCGGCCAGCTTTAGGAAGAGTCCTAGTGGTTCCAAACATCTTCCACTTACGGATGATGGAAGCCACTGTCCTCATTGGAACTTTTAGAGCAGCAGAAATTTTTCTGTAACCTTCCCCTGCCTTGTGCCTCGAGACAATCCTGTCTCAGAGGTCTACAGACAATTCCTTTGTCTTCATACTTGATTTGTGCTTTGACATGCACTGTCAACCCTGGGACCTTATATAGACAGCTGTATGCCTTTTCAAGTCATGTCCAATCAACTGAATTTACCACAGGTGAACTCCAATTAAGCTGCTGAAACATCTGAAGAATGATCAGTAGAAACAATGTACCTGAGCTCAATTGAGAGCTTCCCGGCAAAGACTTGATTTTTCAGGTTTTTATTTAAAAAAAAATTGCAACAATTAAAAAAAATATATTTTCCCACATTGTCATTATAGAGTATTGTGTGTAGAATTTTGAGGACATAAATGAATTTAATCCATTTTGGAATAAGGCTGTAACATAAAAAAATATATTTAATAGGGATGGCAAAAATAGCAATATGGATAACAAGGACAAATCATGGTGTACATTTCTGTAATATTAATGCTGAAGTGATGTTCATGAAATTGGTAGCTAATAGACTTAACACTTAATTGGCATATTGCAATCCTGTAAATATTTTAATCGAATCGTGGTGTGTAAAAGATGTTTCAGACATCCCAAGTCTACCGTAAATCATGCGTCATCACTCCCCACCCCCACCCCCGGTCCTCAAATACGTCACGCACCCTTCTTCCCCGCATCACTCCCCATTCATCAAATACGTTGTGCACCCTTTTGTGTACTGTTTATGAGGGAATTTTGGTTCTGAATTTTTACTTTGTTTTATGAGTCACCATTGACTAATAATTGGAGATTTGCAATGGAGATTGTTACCTGGAGCTATGCTTTAAATGACTTTGTCTTTTTGATTTATCAAGATAAATTGTATGTATTTAGTTTACAAAAGGAATATGTTTTTCATGCATGCATGCAGTGTGCTAGATTGACACCTTGATAAATTGTCTTAAACTGTATTTTTTATCAAACATTTTAATGAAAGTTGTTCAACGGAAGGTTTTATTTATGGGTTGAAGTATTCAAAGAGTCGAACATATCAGTGTCAACTGTTTAGTTTTTTTACACCAAAATGTCAAGTTATACCCCAAGAAAGGACAAAAATGATCAGGTGTAATGGAATGAATCAAAAGCAGTATTTTTAATGTTGTTAAATCCAGAATTTGACACACACACAGACTCTCTCTCACACACACACACACACACACACACACACACACACACACACACACAC
>CAIGQZ010032901.1:504046-542678 GCA_903798205.1 Danio tinwini | reverse complement strand
ACACACACACACACACACACACACACACACACACACACACACACACATTACTGACCTCCCTGTGTTTTCTCACCCCAGATCAACTGCGTCACATTCCCTGTGTCCACATCCACACCGGAGCAGCAGCTTCTCAAGCCTAATGAATGGAGCTACTGTGACTATTTTTGGGTAAGAGGCAGATAAACTTATGAGTGAGAGGACTGATGCAATACCAGTGCACACACAAAAAAATAATAATAAAAACACACACATTACAGCAAACTTTATAAAAAAATGTATACACACATGACCATATATTGCCAAATATTTGTAATTTAGAAGGGTAAAAAAGCTCACTATTAGCTATAAAAATGGTTTAAGTAATAACACAACAAGAATCACCTTATACAGTTACCCACTTTACTTTAAAGGTGCAGTATGAAAGTTTGACATCCAGTGGTTGAACTAGGTATTGCACTCCTGGATCAAAATAAACAGAAGCGCAGTTTGAAAGATTGAGGACAGGAATGAGTGATTTAAATCGTATTCTAAATAAAAAAGCAACGGCACGCGATAGAAAGAATATTTTCTATATTAAAAGGAGTTTTTGTCATAACCAACACCTTAAATTGATATATTAGAAATAGCTTCTATTTCTCACAGCTGAACAACAGAAAACTATGACAATGAATATGTTTACATGGACACCAATAATTCAATTTTAATGCAATAAAGATAATACTCTGATTAAGAGTCTACCATGTAAACAGCTATTTTTGATTAATTTAATCCGATTAAGGTCATAATCAAGCTAAAGAGAAATCAAATTAAGACATGTGAAGTATGGCAATTTTTGTAGCATTATTGAAGTGCAGCACAGATATGTAAACACCTTAATCAAACTACTACCATCATGTAGGACTTTTCGCTGCGTTTTGTGACAGGATAGTCCACACACACACACACACAGACACGGCTGTTTGACACAGTGCAGACCGCAGACACCTGCATTGTGAAATATGAAGTTTTTTTTTTTCTTCCATTCAGCATGGGGCAGGAAGGTTGCTAGACCTTAAGCTTTACTGGGGCACGCCCACCCCTCTGGGTGCGTAACTGCGTGCCATCACCTCCACATAAAAGACTGTTAATGCCGGATTCACAACGCATGAGTGGCGCGTGAGAAGCGGGTATTTTTTTCAGCGTGCATGTTAACAACCGGGACTCGCACCGGAAGAAGAGCAGCACATCCGGGTCCAGCAGGAAAGGTGTGTGGTTTTTTGCGCACATGCAGAGATGCGTCAATTTGCTGTTTGATTAAATTACACTGCTTTCACCAGCGTTGGTTCAGTTGCACCAACTGAGAATAACGTCTTTATTCCGGGATTACATAAGAAGTAAATCATATCTCAAAACATTTACTGGGGCACTGGCGATTTTTTTTTTAGGCCCAATCCCAATTCTACCCCTTAGCCCTTCCCCTTACCCCTACCCCTCATTTTGCGCATTCTGGTCAAGGGGTAGGGGTGTCCCAATTCTCTTTAGCTTGAAGGCGTAGGGCTAAGGGCAAGGGGTATACACCCCTTTGAATGAAGATTTTTCAGGACCACACTCCATACGGAGGGGTAAAGAAAATTTCCCAGAATACACCTGCCACAATGGCAGTTATGCTGAACCCGGAAGTAAGGAGATTCACAAATGAGTATTTTTTTGTCATTATTACGAATTTTTATGACAAACATATGTTTTAATATATTCATAACCGCGTTCATGTTTTACCGTCATGCTTTTTAAAAAAACTAAAAAAAAAAAAGCTAAATTTCGCAATCTATAATTCCTAATAATAACTCCTGTACAGCAGTCCCACAACATTCTGACACTCAAACACCCTGTCAGAGCAGTCAAGTGGCTGAAAATGAGCTTTTTATAGTGTCTGGGATAATGTTAATGTGTTTTTTTAGTGTGTTTACATAGATAAATATGGCCACTGTGCAGATACACAGTACAGTTACGATCTTATTGCCACATTAGATTGTTATGATAACATGATATATCCCTTCAGTGATTACCTGAAGATAAACACCAAAAAAATAACACAACTGGAATAACTACAGCAGTCGGGATCGTCTGATCTCATATAAAGCAAGAGATCGTGATGACATAATGATGTGTGCAGGTGTTTAAGTGCTGTCCCAATTCTAAGGGGTAAGTTTTGAAGCCCTTTCCCTTAACCCTCGGTTGTAAGGGCCAAGGGGAAGGGGTACAAAAATAGAATTGGGATTAGGCTTTACAGGGGCACTTGCCAGTAAACTGCATGAAACTCTGGAGAAAATGCGAATATCGCAGTGACGTGATGTTAATCGAATTATGTGATATAACATGTAAAACAGGATCATGAAAGAAACATTCAAAAAGCAACTCATGTAAACGGCTTAATCTTCTTATTGTCTTAATTCGATTAAGGCAAATAATTTGTTTACTGATGTCCATTTAAACGTAGTCAATGGTCACCTCAGGTAAACCTCATGTACTTAATTCAGTGTTAAATGTTAAGAATGTGAGTTTGAATGCCATTTTACATAACATTTATTGCCATATACTGAAAGCATCAGCAGATAGTTCACCTCAGATCTTGAAATTGAACTTTAAAACTAAACACGCAATTCAGCATCAACATTTAATAATCTTAAAGAGGTTTAATATGTGTATAATAGATTATAAACCTTACCATTTCATGAGTGAGTTCATATTCTGTCTTTCTGAATGGCTGGATTTAAAGTTTTGTTGTGTTTCCTCTGGTGCAAACAGCCAAATTGCTTATCACTGTGAATCTCATCATGTAGCGTGTTGTTAGGACACGCGGTTACAATGTAACCTGCTTACCTATTGTTGACGTTTGTAATATTTATATTATTTGCTAATTAATAACCTCATGTGGAACTGAATCTGTCTCACTTTGGAGTTCATATGATACTATACATTTAATATGATACTTTATATTTCGCTCAGGGACACATGCTTTCAGAGCCGTTCTGAATCAATGAATTACGGTTTTCCACCAAGGCAACCCGGAGTGTTGAAATAGAATTGGCTAAACTGGTATTGGACAGATTAAAGAACAGAGCGTTCCGGCACGGAAAATACATTTTCAACGCTAAATATCTGACTTCAACCTTTTTTTTTTAGATAAACAATAATGTTCACTTGTCATGTTTCTTAAATATCTGCAAACATATTATGCTATTTTTATGCTTTAGAAGAGTTAAAAACTTGCATAGAGCACCTTTAAGTCTTATCAATAACTGTGTACTAAAATTTAGGTCACACTTATTTTTTATGGTCCCCTTATAGATAGACCATAATTAAATTAACAAGTTCATATCTGCTAACTCAAGCAATTATTACAATGTCTACAACATGTAAACATCTATTAAATTTGTGTTGAGTAATGTAAAGCCCTGGGTTCACTTCAGGAAGGCACAGGATCGCAGAGGTATCACATTCATAGATTTATTGACAAACACTTACATGGAAGAACATACGAAACACAGGAGACTCAGGAAGGACATGGGGTGAATACAAGCATCAACATAGAATATCAGATGAAGGAGTAAACAAAACACAGGGCTATACATACACTGGGGATGATTACACTCATCACATATAGGGGTGAAACACAGCTGGAACAGATGAACATTAACTAATGGTGGGAACTAGAACAAAGGAGCACATGGGGAAGGTCACATGATGAAAACAAACAAACATGGAAGACAGGACCTAACAACCCTGCTGAAAAATCCAGCTTAAACCAGCCTAAGCTGGTTGGCTGGTTTTAGCTAGTCAACCAGCCTGGTTTTAGAGGGGTTTTGGCCATTTCCAGGCTGGTTTCTAGCCATTTCCAGCCTGGTCTTAGCTGGTTAGGCTGGGAGTTGACCAGCTAAAACCAGCTTGACCAGCCAAAACCAGCTATGTCCATCTTAAACCAGGCTGGTTAAGCTGGTTTTAGCTGGTTTAAGCTGGTCATTTTCCAGCCAGACCAGCTAAGACCAGGCTGGAAATGGCTGGAAACCAGCCTGGAAATGGCCAAAACCCCTCTAAAACCAGGCTGGTCGACCAGTTAAAACCAGCCAACCAGCTTAGGCTGGTTTAAGCTGGATTTTTCAGCAGGGAAGTGCTACCAACGTGTTAAGAAGGTTACCAGTTTAGGTTATTGATGTTCAATAGTGTATTAGTAGACAAACAAAGAAAATTTGGACTTGTGTGGGGAAACCAAAGCACCCCGAGGTAACCCACGCCAACATGGGGAGAACATGTTGGCTCCACACAGAAATGCCAAATGACTCAGCCAAGGCTTGAACCAGCGACCTTCTTGTTGTGAGGCGACATCACTACTCGCTGTGCTACCGCGTCACCAATACGGTATTTTGTATTTTGAAAATACTACAAAATACTTTTACAAGGGAGCTTGACATTTCTTCGCAAACCTTCTATCAACAGGCCTATTCGATAAATCCATTCATCATTAAACTGACTTGGTGTAGTAAACAAGTCTATGAGCAAGTTTAAGTCAGCTTCTCTGCACCCCGTTCACCTCTACTCCTGGACATGAGTAGCTATTCATAAACTTTTGTTTCTCTTTCATTTTTGTATAAATTTTGTACAACTTTCATACAGAAAGTCCTGTCTTGAAGATGATCGCTTTAATCACTGTAAAAACCACTTAATACATATAATGTCAGGGTTGGGGATTGAAGGAGATAAGGCAAGGATCCAAGTGCAGGAAATGAAGGATTTATTTAGAAAAAATGCAAAACAAAACAAAACAACTCAAACCTCCCCATGGGGGAAAAACATGGCATTAAATATAAATTCAACTAGACTTGACTTTACAAGATTCTAGGCAAGACACACAGGGGTTTGATGATATTAAATGACTGTTGTAGACAAGACCTCAAACAACAGCCAAGACATCAGGAAAATCAACAATGGACCAGCACAGGACAGAGCACACTAGGAGAATAAGAAGGGAAGACAAACCAATGAACAGAAAATAGTTATTACAAACAGGATAATAAAGTGGGTGGGACAAGACGTTAGACAAAATAGCACATGGTACAAAAACAAACAACACAAGCCACATAAAAACAGGACTAGAACACGCAGCCAATGAGAGAACTCATTGACCGCATGCTTAAATGAGACAAGACACTAAAGCATGTGGTTACGATGTAAACATAAAACCATGTGCTACACAACATAAACACAACAGAACGCAAGATAAGAGCACACAATAAATAAAGATACTTACCATGCGCTCACATATGCGACGTAAATGTTCCCTCCCAGCGCCATCTGAAACCAACTAGACTGAGACGCTGAGAATGAACATCACGCCGCAGACACAAGGACAAGAGCGCACATCCAGACCACGTCCAAACCTCATGCGCCCGCATCAAGCGGCAATGCGCACGGCTCGAGCGCAACCAGGATGGCGCTCACAATGGCAAGGGCAGACTATGACGAAAAAGATGAGTGCTCGACCCAAGAAAACTTGAGCCGAGCACAACATACAAGACCAGACATGACTAGTGCCTGAACTCTGCCACCAAAACAAGAATTAATAAGACTGGAGTAGCAAAATCCTGACATATAATGAGTTGGAATATAGTTTTGTTTTATATCTCTTCATTGTGTTTCCATCCTTTGTGTGGCCAGTAAAATTGACACCATCTCTTATATATATATAGTCTTTAATTTTAAAGGGTCATATATTCATAAATTTTCCTTCAGCTTAGTCCCATATTTATCAGGGGTCACCACTGCGTAATTAAAGGCCAACTATTCTGGCATATGTTTTATTACAGACGCAACTCAGTACTGGGAAATACCCATATATACTCATTCACACACACACATGCACTACTGCCAATTAAAGTCCATCCAATTCACCTATAGCACATTTTTTTTTACTTTTTTTGGCGGAAACCGGAGCACCCAGAGAAAACCCACGCCAACACAGGGAGAACATGCAAACTTCACACAAAGCTCAAACCAGCGACCTTTCTGTGAGGCGACAGCACTAACCACTGAGCCACCATGCCGCAGGGTGATATATGAAGAGGTTATATTAATGTTTACAATAAATCTATTTATTTGCAATTGAAATATGCTGAACCTAAATGTAAAAACATGATTTCTGAAAACTACAAAAAAATTATGTTTTTTGCAAATGTACTCTTCAATGCACAACATAAAACATGATATCCACTATAACACAGTCAAAGAGTCTGTGCACAGGATCATTACCAGTTTGGCGAGCTGTGCTCCAGGTATTGCGGCACAAATCTCCAGATGAGGCATGGACTGCTACCTCTTTAGAGCAATATTTGATCTGCCCATTATGAAGGAAACTTGAATGTCACCATCATGCTGAACCACAAAATCTACAACTGCCCCATACACCTTTTTAGAAGTGGCGCATAACACATGGAGGGAAATGTTCTGTTCTGCTGTAGTTGTGGAGGCTGTTTGGTAGCAGTGAGGAATAAATACTGCTCTAAGGTGTTCTACCTCTTTTTCCTACTTTATCCAGGCCACTTTAAGGGTTGGCAGTAAATCTGGGTCATCTCATTCTCTCTTTTTTGCCCACAACTGTTGGATGATTAGCTTAGCCCTTGTGGTGAAGAGTAGTATAAATCCCAATGAGTCATATTGAGATGCCAACACCTGGTAGGCTGTTCTCATAGTCAGTGCTCCATGTTCAATGAGCCGGTAATGATATCCAAGGGTATCAGTTGCACAGTTCCACCGAATGGATGGCCAGACCACCGCGCATATGATGGATGCCGTGGTACTGGAACAGTTCATCTTCCGCCTCCCCTCCCGAACATCGGAGTGGGTCCAATGCCACCGGCCAGACGATATGGAGAAGGCCATCCGGCTGGCGGAGGATCACCTGGTGGCGAGGGCCAGGGTCGACAAAATAACCTCTCTCTCTTCTCCCCCTTTCTCTCTCCCACGTCCTGTTCCCAGGCCCAGAATGCAAAGACCGCCCATGCCAGCACCCAGATGGCGGTGCACTGAGGCAGATCCGCAGCAGGTCCCGCTGGAAGGGGGCGCCTATCAGGACATAGGGGCAGAGTTTACACCCCTGGCTGCTTCCCAGACAGCTCCAGGTCTCCCTCTGGTTCAATTGGTTGGTCTTGCTGGCCCCGGGGGTTTAGTGAGAAGGTCTGGGCCGATGCATTGGCATCGCAGGGGCAAGGATAGCAGACCAAAAATCTGCTCCATGAAAGAGGTGAGTACGTTGATTCGCATCCCTGCCATGCCTATCGTTGCGCCCGGTCGCAACAGGCAATACCGGATACCAGTGAGTATTAAAGGGGGTACATATCAAGCTTTGGTGTCCTAGTGGACACCTAGTGGACTTTGCAACCCGATACCAGGAAGCAGTAGTGCTCCGTAACATCTCAGCAAAGAGCGTTGCTGAAGCTCTGTTTCGTATAATCTCCCGAGTGAGAATCCCCAAGGAGATTCTCACTGATCAAAGCAACCTTGCGCAGTGTTAAATCAATTCGCACCAGCAAACAGACGTTTATCACCCACAAACAGACGGGCTGGTGGAAAGGTTTAATTGCACACGTAAATTCTTTCACGAGGACGCAAAAAAGTGGGATAAGTGGTTGGAGCCCTTATTATTCGCTGTGTCCCAAGCCTCCACGGGGTTTTCCCCCTTCGAGCTCCTCTAAACCAGACAGCCCCGTGGGGTTTTGGATGTCGTTAAAGAGGCTTGGGAGGACGAGCCTTCAAACAGTAAGAATGAAATTCAATATATCCTGGACCTACAAGCAAAACTCCACACATTGGGGTGGCTCTCAACTGAGAATTTGCTCAAGGCAGAGGATGACCAACTCCGTCGTTATGATAGGGGCACCAAACCATGTAAATTTTCACAGGGAGATAAAGTACTTGTACTGCTACCCACTTCCAGCTCCAAATTACTCGCCAAGTGGCAAGGGCTGTTTGTAGTCACACGACGAGTCAGTCATCTTGATTATGAAGTGGTGCATTCAGACAGGGCTGATTCACGTCAGATATATCACGTTAATCTGCTGAAGCAGTGGAGGGAGCCGGAGGAGGTGGCACTGGCTACGCTGGTTACTAACGAGGATTACCTGGGGCCAGACAGAACCTTTCGGGAACGGCCGGGCTATTTGGTCACCAGGCGCAATTATCTCTCAGCGAGCCAGCTCCTCAACATCCAGCACCTCCAGCGTGAATACTCTAATGTGTTCTCGCCCCTGCCCGGTCATACTAACTTAATTTAGCACCATATCGAGACCGAACCAGGCGTGGTCGGTAGGACCCGGTCGTATCGCCTGCCTGAACACAAGAAAAAAGGGATTCAGGAAGAATTGAGTAATATGTTGAAATTGGGTGTAGTGGAAGAATCCCACAGCGACTGGGCCAGCCCAGGCTCACGGCCAACCCGAAGAAGTGCGCAATTGGACGAGTGGTGGTAAGGTATCTGGGCTTCCACTTAGGTCACGGGCAGGTGCAGCCCCGAATTGATAAGACTGCAGCAATTGCAACCTGTCCGAGACCTAAGATCAAAAAGGAGGAGTGACAGGCAGGATATTATAGGCATTTTGTTCCTAATTATTGGGCTCTCGTCACCTCACTGACTGATCTTACTAAAAAGGAGGGGCCGGATACCGTCCAGTGGTCAGAGCAGTAGCAACAGGCCTTCTCAAAGGTAAAATCTATACTTTGCGGGGGGCCGCTATTGCACGTTTCTGACTTTGCTCTCCCCTTTATTTTACAGACGGGTGAGTTCTCTCCTAGGAGGTGGCAGGAGTGGGACAGCCGGTGCTGTACATTAGCCGCAAACTCAGTAAAAATGTCCGCCTCAGGCCGGACAACTTCCCGGCCTGAAACGGGCGGTGTGGGTATGTGGAGAGGTAAGCATGATCGAACACCTAATGAGGGGGGAGAGCATGCTCGGAGCCCAGCGGCTAATCAGTAGGCCAATCAGAAATAATAAATAACACCTGTTTATTCTAGTGATTGGGCTGGAGAGACACCCTTCTTAAGAAGAGAAGGAGCAGCCGAGAGAGAGAGAAGAGAGTACATACACACACACCTTCATGTGTTGTGTGACTATTGATAAATAAAGAAAATTACTCACCTGATATCGCCGACCCTTCGTCTTCTTCTTCCCACAACAACGAACATTATTACAGTGGGCTCCATCGGGTCAACATGGGTTTGAACTAACCACTTTGCTGTGGCTGAGGAGTGTGCTTCAGGAGGACCAGGTGAAGTGAGTGACCATGGCTGGGTGACTCCTAGCCCACTGTCTGAGATCAAATATTTGGCTTACATGCTGCATTATTGGTCCACGGTTTGTTTGGCAGCAGCAACAGTAGGAAAACTAGTGAGGCAATTGTCCACATAGAAGCTCTGGTGTACTATTTTATGTAACCCTGGATAATTAGTTTCAGAATTGCGAGCATGATGTTGCAGACCAAAGATGGCACAGCACGGACTGCTTTGTGGTCTAGAATGGTAGAACCTGCCATTCATACACTTCAGGGGGATTCTCACTCAGCAGGTCTCTCCAGATGAAGCGGAGAAAGAGTTGAACCTTCAGAAGGAGCCGAACTTGATGGAACATGCCCTTAATATCTGCAGCTACAGCAACATGATCCTGATGGAATTGAGCAGGACATCCAGCAGTAAAGATCTACGTGTGGGACCAGGCAGACATTAATCATTTAGAGACAATTTAAACAATTGAAAACCAGTGTGGGTTTATTGTTATGGCTCACCAGATGGTGGGGCATGTACCATGATTATTCAGCTTGGGCTGCTTCCCTTTTGTCTAGTTTGGCCACATTACCTGCTTCAATGAGTTTGATGATTTCTCCTGAATAAATTAAGGCTTTTCCGGTGTCTTTTTGGAATCTCCTTTCAGTACTCCTCAATTTTGCAAGAAGAGATTGTTGGGGTTCTTTAAGCTTAAGTGCATTTGACTTCCACAAAAGAGGAGTGGCATAACGTTGTACTCCCTGTACTTTACCTTGCTGGGTTTGAGACTCAAGCACCTGCATAGCCTCATTGCCCTGCCTAGACCGAACCACCTTATTTACGTTGTGAAAAGGCAAGATGTCTAGTTGCCATAAATTTTTCCACATTTTTGTAGATAATATTATCTGGATAAGAAGTAGATACAAAAAAACATTGCTGCACTGGTGACCGATCTGTGGGAAGCATTGCTGCGCCCTGGAGAGCCCATCTAACTGCTACTGAGCCCCCTTTGGTACCTTGGTGCCTGGAGCTTTGGGGCGGAGTGAGAAACAGACTTTTCCCAAATTTGGTAAAGATAGTGTGCCGCCATTACACTAGTTGTCCGTTTTCACACAGGAGTGCATGCGCCAAAAAATTTATAAAATAAATGAATCAAATAAATAAATAAGCCTTATAAGATGTTTTATGGAATAGCCTATCTTAAACTGATGAGCTATATGTTTTTCTTTCTCTTATTTCTTATTTCCCTATAGGCTATGGGTCTTTTTGCTTATGATCCCCCTTATGTTTCCCTTTTAAATGTAAAGCTGCTGCATAAAAGTTTTAATTTATAAGTGATATTTCTTTGCTGCGTCCTTCTTGATGTTTCAATAACACATAATAATCTTTAAACCATATTAAAGACACAGCAGCCAGTAAAAGTTATCAAGAGTGTGTGAGAGACTGGGCAAAAGAGCGCTCACTTGACAGTGCTGTTGATGCTGGATTTTAGATATTTTCTAAAAACAATAAACAACAGAGGAGTTTTGAAATATTATTTATAAAGTGTTTGGATACGATGCTATTTATTAAATTGTGCAAACAGAGCATTTTTTGGGTAATTGAAACCAGAAACTACTTTCTGTCATCCAGTACTGCGCAGTGCTGCTTTACAAACGCATTAGGGAAAAAATAAACACAAGTAAAAAATGTGTTTTAGGTCCTCAAACAAGTTTTTGTTTTTATATGACAAAATTTAAAAATGAAATTTTAAATGTAGAGCTTTATTAGTGGATAGCTGCTGAGCGCAACCAAATAGGCTTTATTTTATTACTTGTCCTAAACACTTAACACTTTCATTTACTTAAGATAACTGAATAATATGCAACATCCTTAAAATATTCTTTTTAATTGCCTATTAAGTGTCAAATAGCCTTGTGAAAAATGAATATGTTTTAGGTCTCTCCGGAGCATTTGGGCTGAATGTTTGACAACATCTATCAAAACGAGGATGTTATAAAATACATTTTATACCGAGTTATTACATGAGAAATTCTGTGGTTTTATATTATGGATGGTGCGTTGGGTCATCCCTCCGTTAATGGCGAGACCACTCATTGCATGATGCCAACAGTCGGTCGGCGAGTAAACAAATATAATGAATTAAAACACAAAGGCCTGTGCTAATAGACATAATGTAATGCTGTTCAGTAATGTGTCATTTGTTTGTTTCGGTTGTCTTCATTTTAATAGGTTTGTGATGATGCGATGGTGTGCTTTGTCTGCCTGCCTAATTCCCACTGAACTGGGCGGGTTATGTGACGTTTGATTCAGGAGATGTTTTGGGGGCGGGGTTTGCATGACGCGATGTGAGTTACTAGCCCTACAATGTAAACATGACATTATTTCGCCCTCACTGCTCAACCTTACGGGCGATTGGCCTGGCCCAATAAAACCCCTACCTTGCACTGGCCCGACAGTGGAAATGCGGCTAATGAGTACCAGCAGGTGCACCTTATGAAATGGCTGTAGTGGAACATATGTATGTGCATATCGTCTCTGAAGACTGGGAACTGGGTATGACTGTTCCACCAGATCTAGACCTGAATGTGTAAATGCCTAATATACCTTGTAACATTTCTCTGGGTTACCTTGTAGGTAGATATCAAAGGTGACCTTTGTGCCACTTAGATGAGTGGTGTCTGGTCTGACTGTACAAAGGGCCAGAATCTTGGGTTTACCTTTCAGTTGGAGCTGCTGTACAGCACTGGGCAGAATCATTGTGTGCTGTGCTCCATCATCTAGTACAGCATAAGTCTCCAATGTCTTTGTTTTGTGGTGTAGCAGCACTGGTACCACTTTCAAAAGGACTCTGCCAGATGCAAGGGTTGGTAAGAAGTAGATACAGCTCTCAGAGTTAACTATAAGGATGTGTCAGCTTCATGACTTTGGGCCACCTCATGAAGTACTTGAATGTGAATACCACCACAGTCACTACAGGGTTTCTTTAAATTACAGGTCTCAGGTGCATGAGATCAAGCATATTTCCAGCAGCACTTTTCCTCTGATATCCACTTGCAAAGTTCAGCTACAGACTGTTCTTTGATACGGCTGCATCGAGTGATGTACAGATCTTTGCTACTACAGAATAGGCAAATTAGTTTGGGGGATGGTTTCTTCCAACATAAGCTGGGGGATGTTCTAGACTTAGGGAGTGATGAACCATGATACAAAGTAGTGCTTTGGCTTTTCGGTTTAGCTGCATTCTTCTCCTTAGAACTGCAAAGTCTTGTAAATTGTATAGTTTAATACTGGTGGATTTGAGCTTCCCTTGCAGATGAAAAAAACTCACTGAAGTCATCTCGTAAATACTTGGGCAATTTACTTAACAAGTGATCTACAAACTGAACAACAGTTTAACTCCATTTCTCTTGGACCCTCCAACAACAATAGATTAGATTAGATTAGATTAGATTAGATTAGATTCAACTTTATTGTCATCACACATGTACAAGTACAAGGAAACGAAATGCAGTTTAGGTCTAACCAGGAGTGCAATAGCAGCAAGTGCAGGATACAGGTATAAGTTATAAAGTGCAGTTATAGAAAAACTATGGTGATATTTACAAATGGATGTACTATGAACATTATATACAGGTTGTGTTAGCTATGAACAGATTTACAATAGATGGATAAATGTACAGGTTGCTATTAATAATCAGAAGTGTGCAGATAGATAAACATAATTACAAATGTATATGTACAGTGAGTGTGTACATAATTTACAAATGTACATGTGCAGTGGGTATGTACAGTTCAAATAAATGAATCAGTGCAATGAATATGTGCAATTTTTAAATGTGCAAATGTAAGTAGTGCAGTGATTATGAGGAGTCTGAGTTTTGAGGAGAGTGGGGGGTGTATTAGGGGGACAAAAAGTCAGTGGGGGGCAGAGTTCAAAAGGGAGACAGCTCTGGGGAAGAAGCTGTTCTTTAGTCTGCTGGTTATTGTCGGGGGGAGCCTGAAGCGCCTGCCAGAAGGCAGGAGAGAAAACAGTCTGTGAGCAGGGTGAGAGGGATCTTTAAGAATACTGCGTGCTCGGCGCAGACAGCGTTTCCTCTGGATGTCCTCTATGGCTGGCAGTGTGGTCCCTGTGATGCGTTGGGCAGTTTTCACCACCCGCTGCAGTGCCTTACGCTCCGCAATAGAGCAGGTTCCATACCAGACTGTGACGCAGTTCGTCAGGATGCTTTCTATAGTGCAGTGGTAGAAGTTCACCAAGACGGCTGATGACAGCTGGTTCTTCTTAAGTTGCCTTAAAAAAATAGGCGCTGGTGAGTCTTCTTGACCAGGCTGGAGGTGTTAGTGGTCCAGGAAAGGTCCTTGGAGAAAGGTCCCCAGGAACTTGAAGGATGAGACAGGCTCGACGGCCATCCTATTGATGTGGATGGGATCATGTGAGCCTGTTCGTCCCTTCCTGAAGTCCACAATGAGCTCCTTGGTCTTGTCGGTGTTAAGGAGCAGATTATTGTTGGTGCACCACATGGCCAGATGCTGTATCTCCTCCCTGTAGGCAGTCTTATCATTGTTGCTGATTAGACCAATCACTGTGGTGTCATCTGCCAATTTGATGATGGCGTTGGATCTGTTCACAGGCCTACAGTCGATGGTGAAAAGGGAGTAGAGGAAGGGGCTCAGCACACAGCCCTGTGGTACACCAGTGTTGAGTGTGACGGTGGTGGAGCAGATGTGGTCTGATCTAACATTCTGAGGTCTGTTAGTCAGAAAGTCCATAACCCAGTTACAGAGAGACGTGTCTATATCCAGGTCTCTAAGTTTGATCATTAACTTAAAGGGTATGACAGTGTTGAATGCTGAGCTGAAGTCAACAAACAGCATTCGTGCATAAGTGTTTTTATTGTCCAGGTGTGTGAGTACAGAGTGCAGTGCTATGGAGACTGCATCTTCTGTGCTCCAGTTGCCACGGTAGGCAAACTGATGTGGGTCCAGTGTGGATGGCAGAGAGTCTTTCAGATGTGCCAGGACCAACCGCTCGAAGCACTTCATGATGATGGGTGTGAGTGCTACAGGGCGGTAGTCATTCAGGCATGTTGGGCTGGAGTTTTTCGGCACTGGCACAATAGAGGTGGTTTTAAAGCATGTTGGCACAGCTGCTAGGTTAAGGGACAGGTTGAAAATGTCTGTGAATACCCCAGCGAGCTGTTTTGCACATGCTTTGAGGACGCGCCCAGGAATACCGTCTGGTCCAGCAGCCTTACACACATTGATCCGACTCAGTGCGGTGTAGACTTCTGAGGAGGTGAGTGTAATGGGTGAGTGGTCGGTTGAGGAAGTGATCCTGATGTAGGTTCATTATTGTCTCTTTCAAAGCGGGCATAAAAGTCATTAAGCTCGTTCAGGAAGGAGACATTTGTGGCTGTGGGTGTGGAATGGCTGGGTTTGTGGTTGCTGATGGCCTGTATGCCCTGCCACATGCGCCGAAGATCAGTGTTGGAAAAGTGTTACTCTAGCTTTAGTTTGTAACAGTGCTTGGCCTTTTTGATGCCCCTCTTCAGATTAGCCCTGGAAGTGCTGTAGGCCTGTGCATCCCCTGATCTGAAGGCAGTGTTGCGTGCCTTCAGCAGGAGGCGCACCTCCTTGTTCATCCATGGCTTTTGATTTGGGTATGTGGTGATCTGTTTCTGGATTGTAACACTGTCAATGGTGGTGTTGATGTATTCCAGAACAGAGGAAGTGTAGCTGTTAATGTCTGTGTGAGAGCCGCATGTGGCCTGGGAAGCAAACATACTCCAGTCTGTGTGTTGAAACCTGTCCTGGAGTGTGAAGTCTACCTTCGCTGGCCACACTTTGATGGTCCTCACTGATGGCTTCACACGGTTGATGAGGGGTGAGTATTTGGGGGTGAGGAACAAAGAAAGGTGATCTGATTGACCCAGGTGGGGGAGGGGGGTCACAGCGTAGGCTTCAGCCATGTTTGTGTATACATGGTCCAAAGTCTTGTTTCCCCGTGTGTGACAGAAAATGTTTTGATGGAATTTGGGGAGCACTGTCTTTAAGTTTGAGTGATTAAAATCCCCCGCAACAATAAAAGCAGCCTCCGGGTGAGCAGTCTGTTGTTTGCTGATGGCTGCATGAAGTTCATTCATAGCAAGCTTTGCATCAGCATCGGGTGGAATATAAGCAGCGATTATAAAGGTGGAGGTGAACTCCCGTGGCAGATAAAACGGTCTGCATTTGACCATTAGAAATTTCAGGTTAACAGAGCAATGTCTCCCAACGATAACAGAGTTTGTGCACCAAGCTTTGTTAATATAAATGCATAATCCTCCGCCACGGGTCTTACCGGAGTCATCCGCCGCTCTGTCTGCTCGGAATGTTTGATGCTCAGTTAAAGATACAGCGTTGTCTAGTATCCCGCTGTTTAGCCATGTTTCTGTGAAAATCATGACATTACAGTTCCATAATCTTTTGCTGTGGTTGAATTGCGCAGTCGAATCTCATACATTTTGTTCACCAGGGACCGTACATTGGCGAGGAAGATGCTGGGTAAAGAGAGCCGGTGTGGTGTTAGCTTTAGCTTAGCTCTTAGCCCGCCGCGCTTCCCCCGCCTTTGTTTACGTTCGCACCGCCGCCTTCGAGCACTTCCGGCCTGCCGGGCAGAGCGCTCGGCATCGGGTTTCCGGGCAATCTCTGGGATGAGTCGTAGATTGCTGATAAAACTGTCCGAAATGCACAAACCAATATCCAAGATCTCCTGTCGGGTGTACGATGTAAAGGCATTACTGTTCTGCACGAACAGACCCGAAATAAGCAGGAAAAATACTGCAAAATAGCACACTCACTAAGAGGTGGACGTGAAGAGAGAAGCTCTAGAAGCTGCATGCATCATTAGGTTTGACCTTTGGGGCTGTAAGGATTGCTGACCATTTTGAAACTGAAGGGTTTGCATAGGTGCTGAGTATGGGTATGGAAGAAGGTGACACGACTGTCCAATCATCTGTGCTTCAGGTAATTTTAGGTGTTCCAACAAAATATGGTACTTGTATTTCTCATATAGCTCTGCATGAGATTTAAGTAGAGGTCCAGTGCCAACTTCATGTTAGCAAATTCCTTTCATTATCATTTATAAAATCAAGAATCTTTGATTTGGGGTCTGTATGTAATGTACGGTGTGGCACAAAATATTCTTGGATACCTTGTCTGATTAAATGGTTGTAGTAAAGTAGCAAAGGCAGGATGATTCAGAATAACAGGAACACTAGGCTGGGTTTAAGTATAATGAGGAGTTACCAAACCGGCTGTAGGCAGAGCAGTATATTGTGGTTGTGAAGATGACACTGCCAAGTGGCCATATGCTGCATCATAGTGCTGGTAGACTGGCATAGGGACTATTTGATGTGGTTGCACTTGGAGCTGAAGGGCATTTCCCACATCATTGCAACAGGGAGACTGCTCTGTAAACAGTGGTGAAATAGTCTCTGCCTAGCAGGTTGTGGATGTGGTTCAGAATGAATAATAATTGGACGCATTGGCACAAATGCAGATTTGAAGTCTGCAGCCTTCTCAGGAGAATCCCTTGCATTCCTTTCTGTGCCACTTACATGTTTCTGGGTAGGAAACTCAATGTCAGGTGACAGAGATGAGGCAGTAGAATGAATGAAACGAGGGCGATGTGAAGGTGTTATTGAAGCGACTTGTGCTGGAGGTGTTTTGGGCTTTCCAATTTGACCATCCTCTTCTTCTTTTGGGAATGACCTGATGTGTTCCATCAGCTCTCTGATGCTGTCGTTTGTCATATTGTTAGAGTTTACTATGAAGTGTGACCATACCAGCAGCCTTATCCTTTTCTTTGTCAGAAATAGACTTCAACCTTTTTCTCGATGAACTCAAGTTCAACAAGTCTGCAGAGCTTTTATCTGGATGCTCACCCTGACTTGACACTGGTCGCAACTGACTAGCTGGACCCACTGTGGCTGCTGCTCCTCTCTGCTCCTCTGATACCTATTCTGTGGGTTGGGAGGAGAGGGCAGGTCAGTGGTGGCCTTAGTCAAGGAGAAAACTCCTCCAGGTGTTTGGGGGTATGATGATGTTGGGAAGTTCTTTTCGACTTTTCATTAGGAGGAGATTAAGTGGCTTGCTCTTTAGATGACATTACTGCAGTAGTTAAAGGCTCAGACTCGAAGGACCAATTTTGGGGATTGCCCCACTGAATGCTAGTGCAACATTATTAACCACTGCAGTGTATTTGAGATGAGTTGAGATTTCTGAAATGAGTAACAAACAAATGATTACAAAGTATATTCAACAAACTCCATAAACATACAATAAACAACTGGTAAAGTGCACTGAAATCTGACATATAGACAGAAAAAATATATATCTGCAAAAACAACAGTCCACAGTGCATAATGAATGTTACTAACTAATGAAATAAAAGTTATATAATTAACAAAAATATCATTAACACAGACATCAGTTATAATTGTCACAGATGCCTATTATCAACATGAAACATTACTGTAAACATGAGTGATGTACACTAGCACTACTATGAGACCTGTTGATTGTCAGAAATCAACATGTCTCATATGTTGTGCTATATGCTTCATCAATCTAAACCCAAATGTATCAGCCATCCTGCTCAAAGGTTGTGGAAACTCCAGCCTAAATAATTTAATACATATAAATGATTTAATTAGATCATAAAATATATCAAACATTTGATTTTTTATCAGGTAAAGATTTTCCATGCCAATTTACATAATTAAACAATAATAAGCCTATTAAGAAGTTTATATTACCAATTACTCAAAGATAAATCCAAGAGTTATAAATGGATACCTGATCGTGTAGAAATATTTTGCAGAATAGAAGTCTTGATGCTCAGAGACTTATACACTTCCCACTTAAATACTCAAAATACAACTAACAATCAGAAATTTAAGACAATAAAAGCTTTACAAAGACCCCTGTCTGGTTATGAGTTGATACCTTTTAGATCTTATCAAAGACAAAACCAAGATCAACAGATACAAGTCAAATTGTGTAACATTACTGTAAAATTGACACCACTTTACCAATCAAACTGAAATATTTACAATGATACCAAACATGAAAGATCCACAAGATACATCATATTGAGAATTTGGACATTGTATGTGGAGCATCAGTGAGCTGCTCTTGGGGAGAATGTTACGCCTGTTTCACACCGCAAGTGTCAGCAGTGCACGAGCAGAGCGTGAGCAGCGCGTATTTTTTCAGCGTCCATGTTAACAGATTAGAGCTTTCATACCGCATGCAGAAGCAGCGCGAGGCGTGAGCGTCGCTGAAGCAGCAGTGCCGCGATAGTTTCGGCGCTGGGTCTATTTTTGCTGTGCTGCTCATGCTCAATTAAAGTGACAGTGCCTTGATAATGACCAAAACACATTGAATGACAGTAATTTTACCCAATAAATGCATCAATGATATCAACTGATTTATATATAATCAATTAAATGAACATAAATGATTAAAAACTGCAACAAATATTTATTTAGCAAACCAAATGTAAAAAACAATTTTAGTATCACTTTTGCTTAAGTTACACACTAGTGTTGCAGGAGAGGGAAAATAGAAGTGGCCGCTTTAAGACCATTTTAGTCCATAGCGAAGTGTATTGTGGGTAGTGCAGTTCGACACGCATGCTGGATGATGTGAGCTCACTGTGTTTTGTGCAGTTGAAGCGGAGAAAGTAAGTTTTATTCGGCATTGTTTTATGTTCACTCAAGTTATTCCACCCGAGAGCTGTTTGCTCTGTGAACCTGACAACATGAAAATAAGTAAAAGAAGGGCATGCATTGATTACTTTTGTCCGACTCATCCTTTGCACGAGCATGAATTAACGAGCTGTTACTTTGCCGCTGGACATCAGTAAAGCGGAGAAAGTAACACTAGTTTGATCATGTATAAATATTATTATAACTAGGCCTGCAACATCCTGACAATCAAAAACAAAATGACATTATATCACACACGATTGTCTTCTGAGTGCACCAGACATGAATGACACTCATAGAGCTTGAGAAGCATACAGTGCTGTAAGATCTTTATAATTTGTATATAAAGTAAAAACATTGTATTTATATATATATATATATAGAGAGAGAGAGATAGGTAACTAGATAGAATAGACAGAGATAGATTGATCTGTGCAGCAGCTGCTGAAGAACTGCGCGCTGCAGACGGAGATGGTGTGAAAGGTAAACGCTTGCGTGCTGCTTCTGCTTCTGCTCTCCATACGCGCTACGCACGCGCTGCTCACGCCCTGCTTTCTGGTGATGATTTCTCAGATAAGAAAGTTTATTGTTTTATTGCATGACAATTGTGTGGTCTTGCCTCATGGAATTTTATAATATTCGAAAATCAGATTTCGGGGTCTGATTTTATGGAGAGATTTAGCCATCCTTACACTGAATTAAATGCCAAAATACTAATAAATTAATAATTAAACTAAATATGCTGCTAAAATAAATATAATAAAAACTAAAATAACACAGCATTGTCTTTATTGCAAGAACATTTTTGTTTCGCAATAATAATTTTATTTTGATTACACACATGTTTGTTTTTGTGAATTGTGGATACATTCCATAGGCTTCCATTGTTTTTATACTGTACAAACTGTATTTTGCATTAGCAATGTCCTCATATTTCCCCACCTTATAATATCTGTGTCATATCGGTGTCATTACACAGATTTGTGTCCTGATATGTCACAAAAACACACACGCACACACACACACACACACACACTTATACAAATACGTTTGTGAGGACTTCCCATAGACATAATAATTTTCATACTGTACAGAATGTATTTTCTATCCCCCTACCCTTAAATTATAAGCTGTTTTCACGGGGTCACCACAAGGTCAAAATGTACTGATATTGCTATACTAGTGGGGGCATTTGGTCCCTATAACATTACAAACACAAGGTGAAAGAGAGAGAGAGAGAGAGAGAGAGAGAGAGAGAGAAAGAGGCGTATTCCATTAACATGCTGCACACACACCCTGCATCAGGAGCCCTCACATTACATTAGTCATACCCTCCCCAAAACCTATACACATCCTTCACAGAGACACACACTCAGATACACCCGTGAGGGCAAACACCCCTTCCCACACACTCTGATTCACGCAAATACACGCCATGACTCACACAAAAACATGTGATAGCTCACGTGTTGTTGACAGTCTGCAGCTGATGGTGTGGTGGTGTGCATGATGTCTCTCTGTGCTCCGCAGGCCGATAAGAGAGACCTTCAGGGGGCCACAGTGACTGGCTTCGAGGTGCTGCTGCAGAAACAGCTGAAGGGGAAGCAGATGCAGAAAGAGATGGCAGAGTTCATTAGAGAAAGGTGGACAACCTTATGTAACACATCACTTTCATATTAGCTTTTAGGCCTGTAGCCAGAGGAGGTTCAGGTGGTTCGAAATTTCAAAATTTTCAAATGTACTTTTTTACAAGAGAGGCTAGCAAAATTGGGCAGCTCTACATTATTTTTATTATTCAAATGGCCTAATTCTGACAGAGAAAATTTGACTAAATCGTTTTTTAATTTAAAACTGATTCATCTTTTTCCTAATGATATATCATGTGTTAAATTCATTTATTCACTCATTTATTTTCTTTTTGGCTTAGTCCCTTTATTAATTAGGTGTCACCACCGTGGAATGAACCGCCAACCTACCCAGTACATGTTTTACGCAACGGATGCCCTTCCAGCCAACCCATCACTGGAAAACACCCATAAACTCTTACATTCACACACATACACTACGGTCAATTTAGCTTATTCTACAGTTGACCTGTAGAAGTCCATTTATTAGCCCAATGATGAAACTAACAGCATGGTCAAAGGTTAAATGCATGTAAGCCTTTTCTAGTGCTTCTGAAAAGAATTATGTTATTTATTAGAATTTATTCATATTTGTTTTTCACCTCCGAATTTAATCAGACTCCATTTTAGACTGTATTTCTAATTGTAAGAACAGATCACATTCATCATTTATGACTCAATTTAGAGTTTTGATTTATATCTGATCCCATACTCTTCAATTATATGTTCGTTAGGTACCAAACGCTGCTTAGAGTTCCACAAACATGAATATAGAGCTACAAGATACACCATATTAAAAACTTGGACATTTTATGTAAAATGTGAGTGACCTGCTCTGATGGAGAAGGTAAAGGTCAGGAAGGGGGCTCAGGGTGATTTAAATAGAACAGCTGGTTTCCTGATCTTCTTCTCAAATAAGAAAGTTTACTGTTTTAGTGCCTGACAATTCTTGTGGTCTCACCTAGAGTTTTCACAACAGTTCTCAGGGTTTAATATTGTGGAGCCTTAGACACTATACCGCAAGTCTTTGGACTGTGGGGGAAGCCGGAGCACCTAGAGGAAACCCATGCAAACATGGGAGAACATGCAAACTCCACACAGAAATGCCAACTGACCCAGCTGGGGCTTGAACCAGTGACCTTTTTGCTTTGAGACAATCTCAAAATTATAATCTTCAAAATTATAAAACCATAATATTGAATGGCAAGGTCCAAAACTGGTCTACTGTAGTGGACAAAAGTGATTATTTTAATGACCTTGTGGTATGGGTTTTATTATACTATGACAAAAACTGTATAGAAAAACAAAAGCTCACAAGAAACATACAGGGACTACTGTGTAATCATTTAATAATATTTCATTATTCATGTCTTGTATTTGATTACCAGCCATTTTCATGCACATTTTTATTAAGCCTATCCCCTCAGCTCTCACAAATAGAACAATTATCCAACTGTCCAACTTTAACATGTTTGAATTAAGGCTGTACATATATTTTGTCCACTAATGTACATTTGCACTACAAAAAACATGTCCTAAAACGTATACTATATTACCATGTGCATGTTACTATATTACTAAATTAACTTTTAGCATGACTCAAAATGATGAGATTTGGCATGGTATAAAAGTCAGTCAGAATATAAATATTTGATTTAAGTCCTTCATTGACTATTTGACCACTTTCTTGATGTTTAAGGATAAAAATTGAAGAGGAATATGCCAAGAACCTTTCCAAAGTCTCCATGTTCCCTATGGCAGCACAAGAGGAAGGGTAAGTCACAAGGGCATTTTAAAGTAGTTTGAATATTGGACACATGCTTATCCTTCACTTCCTCACATATTAGAATAAAGTTATTATTGCTATTATTATTGTTATTATTATTATTTTAATAAGGGCTAATAATATCTAGTAGATGTGATTAAAATGTAGTAAAATGTTAACTGGTTGTTTAGATTAGAAAATAATGTACATTTAGGAAGTTGTTCCTGTAAAATTAAGCTTGACAGTCTAATCAGTTTGCATTTGTCTAAAATCAATTAAGAAAAGCAGAACAGACACAATTGCAGGTCTCACACTTAATGTATTTGCACATTAACAGAAGGGCAGTCTATAAATCTTCAAAAGTACCAACATAATCTACTCTGAAGAGGAAGACAAATAGAAAAGATGCTCATTAGCACTCAGTAATTGAAGAAAAAAAACTCCAGTTGGGAAAATTCCAGCAACAAAAACCCTCTATAGAGGGAAAAGGTACAGAAGACTGAAGTTAATATAAAAAAGAAAAATGTCAAAAAAAGGGACTTAAAACAAAATACTGAAACTACTTTGTACAGAGAACAAAGTCTTTGAAAGGCGTTATTTCAATGACACCCGACAGGGTGCAATAACGCAGCGCACTCTATCCTGGAGTGGTGCAGTGCTTCGGGGTAGGCGAGGGGCTAGAAAATGGCTCGCTGGTCTCAGAGAGGAAGAGCAGGCAAGCAGCAAGGACAAAAACAAAACAGGAGCAAGGCTGGGTAGCAGAGAAAGTAAAAAAAAAAATAAAGAGTACAAAAACTGATGCCAGACACTGCAGGACTACGCACAACGTTAATAAAAATAAATATTTGCATACATAAACACATGCTTAAACATTCCTGAATGTATATTTGCAGTGTACTTCATTTGATCTATAAATCATTAGAAATGTACACTCGCCAAGCACCAAATCTAGGCAAGTTATAAAGCATCAATGTTGGATACTGTGTATGAAACATTGTTGCTGGCAAGTCACTTGCCAGTAACATTTGAATTAACCTAACAGTGCTTCTTCAATTTATTTTGCCTGTTTTAATAAAGTATTACAGTATTACAAGTAAAAATATTCATGGCCAGTAAATCACTATTCAGTAATTCAATTGCAGATCTGGTAAAATGTTGTACTGTATGTTTCAGGCTCTGTTAAAAAGAGTTGACATTGGACTTCCAATGGTTAACTAAAGCGCATGGTCGCTTAACTTTTTGTTTAATTGTTTAATATTTTAACTTTTTAGTTTAATTCCCCATTTAATATTCAATTCAATTCATCTTTATTTGTATAGCGCTTATACAATGTAGATTTTGTCAAAGCAGCTTCACATGGAAGTTTATAGTGAATTGAAACAGTGTCAGTTCAGTTTTCAGTGTTTAAGTTCAGTTCAGTTTAGCTCAGTTCAGTGTGGTTTAATAATCACTACTGAGAGTCCAAACACTGAAGAGCAATTCCATCGATTCGCAGCTCTACAGATCCCGAACCATGCAAGCCAGTGGCGACAGCGACGAGGAAAAAACTTCACCAACTGGCGAAAGTGAAGAATTTAAAAAACCTCGAGAGAAACCTGGCTTAGTTGGGCACGACCATTTCTCCTATGGCCAAACGTCTTGTGCAGAGCTGCAGTCTAGGCGCAGTAGCTGGACCTCAGCGAAGACACGTCTGTCCTTGGAGCATCACAGGAATCAGTCTCATGCTCTCCATCATGACCACCACAGCAGCAGCTCAGGATACGGCCTGGTCCGGAAACCTTGGGATCGTCTCGTCGCTGGTCTTGGATCGCATCAGTGGCACTGCATAGTCTGAGGGTCTCGAGATGAGTACCCCCAGGTGGAAATACAGAATAAGGAGAATAATTAGCGTAGCTGCTGTTCATAGTGTATATTAAATCAAATCAAATCACTTTTATTGTCACATCATCAGCAGCACGTGTGCTATGATGAGTGAAAAGCTTAGTGATGAGTGAAAAGCTTAAGTTTTAATACAATTAAAACTTAATTCTTGATCAAATTTAATGATGGAAGGGGAGAAAGTCAGAAAGGGTAAAAGGAAAACAGTTCGGGAAAGCGGAAAAAGGTAGTAATTTAAAGGATACCGCCGTGGCTGAGTAACAAGGAGAGAGTAATGGAGAACAAGAGGAAAATCCAAAACTAGCAACAGTGGATGATAGCGTTGCAGTCATGCGCGCAGACATAAAGATGAAGGCCTTGGAGATGAAGTCAGAGCTAAACAACTTTTGAGACAATCTGAAAAGAGAATTAGTGGACTTTCGAAAGGAAATTTATCAGACGCTAAACGAAATCACAACTGACCTAAAAACTACAACCGACAGAGTGAGTGAGGCGGAGGCCCGCATCGCCGAAGATGAGAAGTGGTCCATGGATTTCAGGAAAGCTCTGAGCCAGTCATTACAAGTCCAGGAAAAAATGCAGATGATGTTAACGGACCTGGAGGCATGCTCAAAACGTAATAACATTCGCATTTACGGGATCTCGGAAGCCGCTGAAAAAAACAACATGTACCAATTCATTGATAATCTTATTAAAAAAGAACTGGACATTGCTGAAATTGAACTCGGGATTCAAAGATGCCACAGAGTGCTCGGACCAAGACCGCCTAACGAGGCACAGCCAAGATCAGTGATTGTGTACTTTCAAGAATTCAAAGTTAAGGAATTGTTTCTGCACACTGCGTGGAAGAAAAAGGAAATCTTTCATAACAACGGAAGGCTCTATTTTGATCATGACAACCCTGCTGAAACCTTGGCAAAAAGGAAGGCATACACGCAGATAAGAAGAATGCTGAAAGGAGAAAGAGAAGGGAATACGATTTCAAACACCGCCGCCAGCGAAACTGCAAGTGTTTTTTGACAGTGGGCCGGTCACCCATGGAAGCACAGACGAAGCGACAGAGGACATGAAGAAAAGGGGCTTCCAGTTTGGCCACGAGACATCTTCAGAAGTTGAGGTTTTGAATAAGGCACGGACAACTGGCTGGCAGAGCTCAACAAATGCGACAAACCTGCAGACCCGTCAGGATTGGATTAAAGAGAGACTCTGGAATTTTCACTGACCAAGATAGATTTAAAGGTTTAGGGTTTGTTAGCTACGAGTGACAAATGAAGGTAAACTATACAATTGGTGAAGGAACCAGTTGTTTATTATGGACATTCTGGTTTGTGCCAGGGGACAGCCGCAAACAACCACATCCGGATCCAGAAGACTGAATCCTTTTTTTCTTTCACCTACTCTTTTAAGACTGTTATCCCACTTAGGCTGCTGCTGTTATCCTACTTATTTCAAGTGTTCAATTTTGTTACAATTTCAATTCTTGATGTGCTATGGGTAAAATCGAAGTTAGTAAATAACGTAGTTGACCGACAAATTTGGGAATGATTTTTTGTTTTGTTTTTGATGTTCATAAGTGCATGCAGATTACCCAAACGGGCACTAAAGGCTGCACTGAAGAGGGGGTCTGGTGTTTACCTAGATTATTCCCCTACACTAACAAGAACTGTTCATTACATTGAATGGAGGTCTTTCTATGCATTCTGTTTAGTTCTATTATTTCTGACTGTGAAGTTATAGGTTCTTATTTTATTTTATATAGTTCATATGTAGTTTAGACTTGGTCACGATTAACATATACTTTACAGAAAGTGTTCTATTACAAGATCACATGCAGTTTCAGGAATATAGGGTGACTACCCTGAATGAAAATAGTTTATACAATCCAATCAAGAGAAGCAAGGTTATTGCAAAGATGAAAAAGGAAAAGTTGCATGTTATATTTATGCAGGAAATGCATCTTGATAATCTAGAACACAAAAACGAAAACAAAAAGGGTTTAAGAACGTATTTTTTTTTTATCTTATAGGAAGGGAAAAATTTAACAGTTTTTAGGCAATATTAATTTCTAACTGTGTGAACTTTCGCCTGCTGGCTAAATTTTCAGACAAGGAGGGCCGATGTTTTCGTTAAGGGTCTCATATCAAAATGTTACATTAATTAATGCGTACATGGTGTGTGAAAAGTCAGTAGCACCTTCTTCTGGTTAGGAGGAGGAATGCAGCTTCATGAATTCTTACTGGAGCCTCTCCTCTAAAAACGGCTCCTGACGTTCTTCTAGAACTGTCGTTAGGCATGTTTAAAGTCAGCAATCAGTACTGGATCCAGAATATATTTAGCCGCCACCCATGACCGTTCCTCTGGTCCATAGCCCTCCCAGTTGACAAGGTATTGCACCTTCCCATAGACCAGCCGAGAATCCGCGTACAGTGTAAACTGGTCTACCCCCAATGATCTGGGGTTTTGGTCTGGGCTTGCTGGCTGGGGAGAGAGAGATGAACATACAACAGGTTTTAATTTGGAGATATGAAAGGTAGGGTGAATCCTTATAGACCTGGGCAAAAGTAGATGGTAGGATACAGGATTTGTCTTTCTGAGGATCTTAAATGGACCAATATAGGCCAGCTTGCGAGACCCTACATGAAGAGGAAGATCCCTGGCTGAAAGCCACACTCTCTGACCTGGCCGAAGTGTGGGCCCTGGTCTCCTGCGCTTATTTGCCCATCTCCGGTGTTGTTGGGTGGCTTTTAGTAAGGTTACTCGAGCTCTCTGCGATGAACATCTGCATCAGCGAACCAGTTGTGTAGCTGTACTTCTGGTTCCTGTCCTGGAAACATAAGGGGAGGGAAACCATACTGGCACTCAAAAGGAGACATTCCCAAAGAAGAGTGGTAAAGGGCGTTATGTGCAAACTCAGCCCAGACCAACCGAGAGCTCCAAGTGGTCTGATTGTCTGAAATTAAACATCTCAGAACCTTTCAATCTCTTGGTTTACCCTCTCTGTCTGACCATTAGATTGGGGGTGAAAGCCAGATTAGAGACTAATGGAGGACCCAATGAGCCGGCTAAATGCCTTCCAGAACCTGGATGTGAACTGCAGCCCCCGGTCTGAGACCATGTCTTGCGGAAAGCAATGGATCCTAAATACATTCTGCATGAGAAGCTCTGCTGTCTGACTTGATGTTGGGAGTTTGGGCAAAGGTAGTAAATGACATGCCTTGGGAAATTTGTCCACCACCACCAGAATGACTGTATTACCTTTGGACTCTGGTAGGCCTGTAACAAAGTCCAATGATATGTGTGTCCAGGGGTGTTTAGGAATAGGCAGTGGGTGCAGCAGGCCTTGAGGTCGGGTTCTTGGTTCCTTGTTCTGTGCACAAACAGAGCAAGCAGCAACAAAGATTTGGACATCCTTCTGCAGCTTCGGCCACCAAAAATCTGCCTTGACAGTGCATCTGGCTTTGAATTCTTTGAGCCTGGGCGATAAGAGAAAGTAAAATCAAAACTATTAAAGAAAAGGGCCCAGCGAGCTTGCCTGGAGTTTACCCTCTTAGTCTTTTTAATGTAGGTGAGGTTCTTGTAGTCAGTCCAGATGAGAAATGGAAGTTTGGCCCCCTTCAACCAGAGTCTCCACTCTTCTAATGCCACCTACTTCTTTGATAAAGGACTGCTCCTATGTCAGAAGCATCCACCTCCACTACAAAAGGAAGCTCTGGATCGGAATAGCTAAAATGGGGGCAGATGTGAAGAGAACTTTTAGTCTGTTAAAGGCCTTATCGGCCGTCTCAGTCCACACAAATGACTTGGCAGTCTTCTTGGTGAGGGCAGAGAGGGGTTCTGCAATGGAGCTGAAGCCTCGAATAAATCTCCTATAAAAATTGGCAAACCCCAAAAATCATTGTACCTCCTTAAATGAACATGGTTGTGGCCAATCTAGTACTGTCTTGATCTTACCAGGGTCCATCTTAAGGCTACATTTGGATGCTATGAACTCATGAAACGACACTTTGGAGACATGGAATTCACTGTTCTTCAGCTTAACAAAGAGCCTGTCTCAACAACTGGGAGAGAACCTGCCGGACATGTTGTACATGCTCTTCATAGTTACTTGAAAAATGTGTATGTCATCCAAGTAAACGAAAAAAAATTGTTTAACATTTCCCTAAGAACATCATTAATGAACACCTGGAAGGCAGTTTGGGCATTTACAAGGCCAAAAGGCATTATTTGATATTCATAGTGGCATGTCGGGTGTTGAAAGCGGTCCTCCACTCATCTCCTTCTTTGATCCTGACCAGATGATAGGCATTTCTGAGTTCCAACTTTGTGAAGATAGTGGCGCCCTGCAGTATCTCAAAAGCAGTGTTCATCAGGGGTAATGGGTAGCGATTCTTAATGGTGATGTGGTTCAAACCTCTAAATTCAATACAGGGTCGAAGACTCCCATCCTTCTTGGAAACAAAAAATGAAGCCTGCCTCGTTCAGGTATTTCTCCATGGCAGCGCTTTCAGGAATGGAGAGGGAGTACAATCTTCCTTGAGGTGGGCTTGCTCCAGGTACAAGCTCAATAGAACAATTATATGGACGATGTGGGGGTAACGAAGTAGCCAAAGACTTACTAAAGACTTCACTGAGATCCATGTATTCTAGGGTAACTCGAGACAGACATAGAGGGGAAACCATAGATAGCTTTGGCAAGGGGGCTGGAGATTTGATAGTGAATGGCTTGAACTTGGGTGTCGCCTGCACTTCTTTGTTAGGTATGGCTATAGTGTAGGCTGAAGATAATCTATAGGAATCGGGCTGAGATCCAAGAAATGTTTCCAGTGGCTTAAGAGAATGGCAAAAGAAAAAATCAGAAACACAGCAGTTAGTACCCCAACTCCTTACAACACATCTGGCCCAGTCTATAAAAGGGTTGTGATGGAATAACCAAGGGAAACCAAGCACTAAGGGGTGTTCTGGTAAATGGATAATAAAAAAAAACAATATCTCTTCTCTGTGTGCCCCGATCTTTAACTGGAGAGATGTAGTGCAGTGACTAACCTGTCCTGAACCAAGAGGTCTGCCGTCTGGTGCTGTAATGGTGAGGGGTCTCTGGAGGACTATGGTTCTAATACCAGCTCACTGGCCACGTTGATATCCATAAAATTGCCAGCAGCTCCAGAATCAATGAAGGCACAAAGATGGTGAAGTTGGTTGCCTTGGGTGATAGTGGCTTGCATGGACATTCTGGAAGTGATAGCACAGGGGGAAGTATCTACTCTTGTCCGGGTCCCCCTCTCCCTGGACGAGAGCTCGCTTTTCCCTTCAGTTCGGGGAAAGAGGAGCGGAAGTGGCCTGGCTTTCTACAGTAGAGACAGCGTCGCTCCATCCAACGATCCCGTTTGGTCTTCGTCAATCTAGTTCTCCCCAATTGCATCGGTTCCTCAAGATCATGGAGTTGAAGGGGTTAAGTGATGGTGCTAGAAGCTACGTAAGGGTCAAATAACCTGGTCTCTCTACCTCGTTCCTGTTGTCGTTCTCTTAGACGATGGTCTACCAGGATGGCAACATCAATGAGAGACTCAAGATCTGATGCAGGATCTCTAAAGGCCAGTTCATCCTTTAATTCAGAGGACAAGGTATGGTGAATAGTTGCTTTCAGTGCTCGCTGGTCCCATCCACTCTCTGAGGCCAGGGTTCTGAACTCGAGAGAAAATTCTGCCACACTCCCCTCACCCTGAAAGAGTTGAAGTAGACGATAACTCGCATCTTTACTGGCTATATGGTGGAAGACCCTCTTCATCTCTGCAATGAAACTGGTACTGTTGTTAGTAAGGGGAGATTTCTCGTCCCATAACGATGTGGCCCAATTTAAAGCTTTGCCCGAAAGTAAAGTGAAGATATATGCTACCTTACTGTTCTCTGTGGGAAAGCTGCTGGGTTGCAATTAAAAGGCCAGCGTGCATGGAGTGACAAACCCTTGACACCTCTCTGGGCTTCCATCAACTCTCTCTGCTGCTGGTAACTTGGATTTAGATGGAGTAACTAAAACTGCTGGAAGAACGACTACGGGTTGCCCTTCTTGGGAAGCTAGAGGTTGAAGATTTAGTAGCTGCAGGATTTCAGCAAGAATCTGTTCATGCTTCTGGATAGTGGTTGCTTGATCAGACAAGGCAGACAGAATATGCTCAACATTGGAAGGTGGTGAAGCTTCTCCTGCTGGGTTAATTTCCATGGTTCAGTCTTGCTGTAGCATTTTGGTTTAGGTGAGGATTGAACCTTGGCCTCTTGTACTCAAAGCTGGGGCTTTTCCCAGCTGAGCTAACTCCTCAACAGATGAACCCAAGAGCAGAAGATTCCAAGATGAAAGATGGAATACAAAGTACAGCATAAATTACTGAAGCCGGGCTTCTAGTAAACAGGTAAAACAAATTAGACACAAGGGTCAAAAAATACAACAATAAAGAGTAACTTAGCTTCTCAAGAGAATCAGGAGAACACCGGGTAATAATGGCTCAAGACTGAACACACTACCTTGTAACACACACACTTATATAGGGCAAAGCACAGGTGTTGCTAAACTAGCTTGAGTGGTGGCACACAGCAGATGGCGGGAAAGTGGTGTCATCCACTGTTCTGGAGGATGCGTAGAAATAGGATACTGGTGTGTGAAAAGTCAGTAGCACCTCCTTCTGGTTAGGAGGAGGAATGCAGCTTCATGAATTCTTACAGAAACCTATTACAGAAATCTATATAGTGAAGTAAGTACAACTAAACCCACAGAAATAAATATCTTCTTAAAATCATTAGACTTACCCTCCATAGGCACAACACAGAATAAATCCCTAATGGTAGAAATTACAAAAGAGGAAATAGGGAAAGCTATTTCAAAATTAAAAGTAAATAAAACACCTGGCTCAGATGGCTTTCCGGTTGAGTGGTACAAGACCTTCAAAGACCAGTTAATTCCCATGCTTTATGAGGGTTTTAAATACATGCTCAAAGGTGGTGAACCACCAAGAACATTGAGTGAGGCAATCATTTTGATTATTCCTAAAGAGGGTAAAGATAAGGAGTGTAGTTCTTTTAGACCAATTTCTGTATTAAATATGGATTATTAATTGTATGCATCAATACTAGCTAAAATATTGGAAGATATAATACCAGAACTAGTGGACTTAGACCAAACCGGATTTATAAGGGATAGGCAGACACAAGATAATATTAGGCGGGTGCTACGTTATTGATCATGTCACCAAAAAGAAAACCAGAGCAGTAGTTATTAGCTTAGATGCTGAAAAGGCATTTGACTTGAAGGTATTTGTATTTAGCACTGACAAGATTTGGCTTTAATGATGACTTTATTAGATGTATAAAAAACATATATTTATCACCATAATGCCAGAATTAAGAATAATGATCATCTTACCAAGATTTTGTTTGGAAAGAGGCTGTCGTCAAGAATTCCCCTTCAGTCCTACCCTTTTTTGCTTTATTTATTGAGCCTTTGGCACAGTTATTAAGAGATGAACAGGGAATTAAAGAAGTAACAGTTAGAGGTTTAGAGCAAAAGATCTGCTTGTATGCAGATGTTATTCTTTTGTTTGTTGGAACACCAGAAGTTAGCATTCCTACTCTAATGTCAGTTTTTTAACAAATTTGGCACCTACTCTGGTTACAAGCTAAATATCCAAAAAACACAAATTTTAAGCTTTAATTATTTTCCTCAGAAAGATATGCAAAATAAATTTAATTTCAAATGGAATGCAACAAGTATTAAGTACTTAGGTATTAAAATAACTAAAGATTCTACACAATTATTTGATAGTAGTTATGGCCCTATAAATAAGAGTATAAAATCTGACATAGATAGGTGGGGTCTCAGTTGCCTTTAGAGATGCATAATAGAATAGAGACAATAAAAATTAATATAGTTCCCCGTCTTCTATACCTCTTCCAATCTCTACCAATCGAAATTCCATCAAAACAGTTTGGAGAATGGGACAAGTGGATTCCAAGATTTTTATGGAGGGGCAGGAGACCTAGAATTAAATATAAAATGCTGCAACTGTCCAAGGAGAAAGGGGGAGGATCACTGCCTTGCTTGTCTGACTATTACAAAGCAGCCCAGTTTTGACCCTTAGTAATCTGTTGTAACCCAGAATACACAGCAAAATGGAAAGACCTGGAAACTTCACAAATTGATATCCCACTACAATCATTATTGGGTAGCAAAATTTAAAATAAACAATATTTAAAGAGCTTGAATCAGTGGTCCAAAGTTCCACTTGGAATCTGGTTTAAAGAGTTTAATTCTCCACAGTCAACAGTCTAGATTGATTAAATGGGTAGCATTTGACCCTGACTTTAAACCAGCTAAGATCATGTGAGATTTTAAGCTTGGTATAGGCTTGGCATCACTACTTTTAGTTTAATTTCCTCAAATGGGGAATTAGATAGCTTACAGAACATCTCAGATATGTATGGTCTGGATAAATGTGATTTCTTTAGGTACCTGCAAACCAGGACCTATTTTAATAGCGAGATTAGATGCATGGAGAACTATCCCCCCAATTAAAAATTTTAGGCTAAAATGGGAGAGAGAATCCAACCTAGTTATCTCAGAGGAAGATTGGTTGAATATCTGCTCAGTACAGGCCACCTCTTCCAGCTCTGGTATGCGGAGAGATTTTCGCTGGAGGAATCTTACTAGATACTTTATAACCCCCAAGTTAACATGCATGCAAACACAGGAGAAGGACAGGGGACAGTGCTGGAGGAGATGTGGAGAAGACTTGGCAAACCACTTTCACATATTTTGGAGTTGCCCAGCCATTCAGTCATACTGGCAGGACGTAATGCAAGTAATTCAAAATATTTTTGGTGATGATGTGGACTTTTCCTTTACAACAATTTATCTGGGAAATAATGCAGCCAACTTAACAGTAAAAGACAAGTATTTAATAAAAATACTTCTAGCAACCAGTAAGAAAACTGTGACTCGAAAGTGGCTAAAACTGGAACCCCCTACAAAATCTGAATGGTTGGATATCGTATCTAATGTTTAAAATATGGAGAGGGTGACTTTGTCTTTAAAACTACAAATGGACAAATACCTGCAATATTGGGAGAAATGGATTGTACTAATGTCTTTACACAGTGTAATCTGATTTCTATATGTATTTGTTAATGTGACCTGTAAGGAAATATGTGACCAGTCAACTGTTTATTTAAGTTCCTATGTGTTATTGTATGTTTTTTTTATCTATTATTTACTAATGTTTTCCTTGTTTCTTCCTTTAAAAAAAGAAATAAAAATAAAGTGTATAAAAAAGAGTTGACATTCATGACTAAGTTTCAGTTCCAAACACTTTGCAATATTGTCATATTTAACCTGTACATTCAGGTTTAGGTGCATCCCAAATTGCATACTTGTAAACTATTCTTTCTAAACCATTTTGTAATATATATATTGTGTGTATATATTGTAAGTAGTGCATTCATACTGAACATTTTAAGAAGAGTACTTAAATGCACTTTTAATACACAGAAGATGCACTTATTCAACCGATAAAAAGAATGGCTCTTTATGCACTCATAGTCACAGCTTGGCTTATGTGTTAGAAAGGGTGATAAAGTTAGATTATTTTGTATGGCACAAACCAAATTATCTAACAGAGATGATAATGCCATCTCCTGACTGTAAATGCAGTTGTACTCATGACAGGTACTATTTGGAAATTTATTTCAATGTAATTTGTTAACCATTAAATGTTGACAGAAAAATGGTTTGAATTTATGATTATTAAAAAAGTGCACTTGGCATGACAATAAACTCAAACACTATGTGTTTCATTGCAATTTAAGTAATCTCTTCTTGTGCATTTTAAAGAAGCACGCATATTCTGGTAAATGAACACACTTTAAGCAGTCAATGGCAGCTTTAACAATGTTTTGATTTAGGACTCTTGGAGAAGCTTGGGCTCAACTCAAGAAGAGTCTAGCAGATGAAGCCGAAGTCCATCTCAAGTTCTCCTCAAAGGTGTGCAGTTCTCAATTCTCTCTATATGACATTTCTTGATAGAGGTGATATACAGTAAAAACCAGCTGAGAAACAAACAACTCACTGTGCATTGTCAGAGAAGATGGAGTATATCCGGCCTTTATTTAATTTTTTTCTGCACTGAATAGCTTCCCGTAAGAGATGTTATTAGCCACCTGTTTGTAATAAACTACACTGCTTTCTTCAGTCTGCTGTAATTTGTCTATTTTCACCACTGTTCACACTAGTGTGCTCCTATTAGCACAAGTGTGGGTGATTAATTGCAGAAAGATGGAAGTGATTCTGCAGGGTTATTCTCTCAGATCATGTATGATTTGCTGGCAATACAAAAATCCTTTTTTCTTAAAAATAAAACATCATCACTATTACCAAAGTGGAAATTTTGAGCATCCAAATGAAGTAAATGCCGTTTTAGAGAAACCTCACAGTTTATTTCAGACACTGCTCCATGTTTGCATCTAGATATGCCTTGTACTGTGGCTGTGTGACTGATTTAGGTTCTTATTTTTTGCCTTCAGCTCCAGAGTGAAGTGGAGAAACCGTTATTGACCTTCAGAGGAGACAACTTTAAAAAAGACATGAAGAAATATGACCACCACATTGCTGACCTGAGGAAGCAGCTGGTCAGCCGATACGCTGCAGTGGAGAAGGTACAGTCACTGTGGATGTCTTGATTAAATCCCTGTGAAAGGAAGTGTGCTTAATTGTGAAATTGCTAATGTCGTAGCAGCAGTTACAAATATATTAAAATGCACAACAAATGTTTTAAGGGCACCTATGGTGAAAATTCTACTTTTCAAGCTGTTTGCACAGACATATGTGTAGGTATAGTGTATAGACTGTCATATTGGGGTGATATAAACACACTCAGTCCTTTTTTTTCAATTTAACAACATAAAAACGGTGGACCAATTGGAGCGGTTTTGAGATCGACCACAACTTGATGTAGGAGTGCGGTCCCCCCGCTGACCAATATTGATTGACAGGTGTGCATTACCATCTCCTCAGTATGTTGTTTCACGTCCGCCATTTTCAGCGTGCGAGTCAAAGCAACGTCACCAAAGAAACACCCTTACTCTATTTTTAGATGTAAGGCTCATTGGGCTCAACATTCACCAGGTTATCGCTCTCCTCCACGCCAGTGTTTGTGAGTTTTGGTGAGTTTGCATACATGTGTACTTTTCATTGCGTCTTCCTTAAACTTCAGCGGTTTGCATTTCTCGCGGTCACAGAAGCTCCCTGTCATCCTAACTAGGTGCAGCTGGAAAGTGCGAGCACATTGCCTCACGTGCGCGTCCCTCCATTGGAAATATCGAACGGTGTTGCGGATGAAACTGAGTACCGGAAGGGAGGGGGTGGGTGTCGCGGATGAAAGTGAGGACTGGGGGGTTCGCTCACTATTCTGTCACCTAGGTCGCCTCTATGGATGCGCTGGCCCTGCTCAGGACACTGTTCATATTTCTGCCGCGCCACAGAGAGTTATCTGAACAGTTTCATTTTAAATAACATGAGAATGTGCGCGTCTGGTGTGTCGTGTCGTGGCTCTGAGCGGCATATGACGCCGTGTATGATGTATGACGCCCTTTAGTTATAGCCTCAAGCAGGTCGTACACCAGAAGCGCCGCTCAGCAACAAGCAGCGTCGCGCCACGCAGCGGCATGCATTTCTGAATTCTAAACATACATTTCAATCAGGTGACACACCGCCGCTGCAAGTGTGCAATACTTTCAACTGTCATGTGCACGCCATGTCGCGGTGCATCCGGTGTGTGATGCCCTTCAGTCAAAGTTAATTCAGTGTGCTTGGTTATTAGTCTCGGTGTAGTCTACAAGCTCTGAGTTTTAAACTAGCACACAGTTGACTGTAAAACTATACAAAGACACAAATGATTTTGTACTCTCTGCTTGGTCTGTGTCCAAGTCGTACATGTACGGCTAGACGCTGATCCTCTCACTAATGTTGCTGCTCTCGGTCTGCCTGTCTGTAGCCATAGACAAAGCGGGGGAGCTCTTGGCTCCGCCCCCTTGTTAAGTTGGGCGGGAAGTTGAAATTAATTTAATGTGAAGCAACATGCCCCTAAAACAGCGACCTGTGTACATGCCCCTAAAATGGCACTTTTTAACACATCATAATAAAAAAATCTGAATTGTGTTTTCAACTGAACCTAAACTGGCACACTCAGAAGAACCATAATATTAATATTACCTCTTAAAAAAGGGGTAAAATAGGTGCCCTTTAATAAAATGTCATTAAAGTATATTTAAGTGAAGCTATAGGCAAGTTTAGTGTTACAGGGCTACAGTTAGAGGTTGATTAAAGTTAGTGACAAGTTTAGCAGTGTGAGTTTTTTCAAAGACTTTGTTAAGGGTCAAGGTTGGGGTATGGCTAATGCCAAGTTCAGACTGCATGATTTTAGCCCTGATTTTGACTCGCCTACAGGTTTTGAGAAATCGCTGACAAATGCCTGAAATCACAGGCAAATTACAGGTGCTCGTTCATGTGAGTGACAATCACACAGTATGAACTATCAAGGACACGATATGAGAGAATCGCTGATGAGTCGTGGACGCCCGTGAGATATTTGGCATGTTAAAATATCTGGATCTGTTGGCGATTCAAATCATGCCGTGTGAAATGAGTTCTGATTGAAAATAACATCCGCGATCACCTACAGCCAATAAGAGAGCAGCATTCACTACTACAGGTACCTGCAGGCCAGCGGGAGGTTGGGGGAGAAGTTAAAAGCACTCATTTTCAGTTTACTTGAACCGAAAAAAAAAAGAAAAACTAGTTTAAAAATGGCAGGAGCACCCGTGTCTGTTTGACGTGTCATCTGATCAATATCACAATCAGGTCGAGAGCAAAAAAAACTTGAGGAGAGATTGTTAATTCTCTTCAAAAGCCCAGTGAGCAATACAAGTTTCTAAAGCTAAAGCCTTTTGTTTACATTATGTAGTTAATAACGAAAAATACATTATGTGACCGTGTTGTTTCCATGTCACTTCTCGTGCTTGTTTGGTTGTGAGACGTAGTTTGGACAAAGTTGTCGGTGATTCTTTCTATTTTAAATTCATGCAATGTGAACTCTCCTGTTGCCGATCCATCATACAGTGTAAACACAGCACAGACAGAACGCTAGCCCCAATAGTCATGCAGTGTGAAATCATCTGACACGACTACTTTAAAAATCATGCAGTCTGAACTTGGCATAAGGACAGGTAGTGTGGTACGGATAGGAATAAGAGTTAGTTAACCACCAGGGGTCGACAAATGCATGCATGTGTTTTTAGCACATCTTCCATAAAAGTATTTTTAAGCTTAAAATACAATTTTTTTATCCTTTTAATAAGACAAAGACAGATTTAAAAACTAACACTGAAGAACTGTAATTCCTGCTTCTGGAATTGAAATTCATTATGTATTTATTCATTGATTTATTTAACAGAAGTTGAACCATGCAGTCAAAAGTTTGAAAGCTCACTAAGACTGTGAATATTTGAGCAAAATATAAATGAAAGGTCACAAAATATTATTTTGATATAAAGTAATTTATATCTGTTTAAAATAATATTTATTCTTGTAATCAAAGCTTTTGTCATAACTTCAATAACTCTCACAGAGTCATTTCAGAAACAATTCCAGTGCTGAATTAATGGCATAGAAACACTTTTTATTATGTGTTGCAAACACATGATATACCAAAAAAAAAAATTACCATGATATAAACCTTAAATTTATATTAATTTAATGGTGTAATAATCTAAATAAAGACAATATATTTTATTTAAAACATATTTTAACAATAAACTACCTGCATTCTCAGAAATAAAGGTACACTGTAAAAAATGTCTGTGATTTTAACAGTAAAACTCTGTACAATCTACCGTGAAAACCTGTTAAATGATAACTTCATTAAATAACAGCATTAGCAGCTTCACTGATTACAGTTTGACATCAATTCTCTCATATCTGCAAGAATATTTGATAATTAACAGAGGTATATATATTTATTTTTTAAATATTTCATTTGACCTCACCCTCATGGAGATCAGAGGCTGCTTTAGTTGAGCTCTTGAACCTTTACTCTTCTATCCTAAAGTTTCTCTGGCTGTTATACACAGTAAAATAAGTAGTGTCAATTTAACACTTAAAGTGTTGATTTTAACACTACTGTAGGTCATATATGGTCCCAATCTATCAAGTGTTAAAAGTACACCGTGTGTAGTGTTAACTTTGCAGTGTAATATTGGCACTTTAAAGTGCTGAATAAATACACTCA
>CAIGQZ010032901.1:487445-501764 GCA_903798205.1 Danio tinwini | reverse complement strand
TTTGAACTGTTTCTCTGGACGTTTCACCGCTGTCTCACGGTCATGTGTGAAAAAAATCATATCTTCATTTCTGGCTAACCTTACAAAATGGTGCCCTCACGCGCAAGGTAACTCAACGATAGGCTTAACTACACACACAATGCAATGTAACGTTAAACATGAATTGAATATGACCCAATGGATATTCACAATAAGTTATTTAACATTAAATTTACCTGCAAATGTCTCTGCTTCGTCTTCACGAGCGTATTCCAGCTTCTTCGAGTCCTACAAGAAGATCTTCCGTCGGGAACGTCAGTACAGCAGTCAAACAGCAAGGTTAAGGGAGAATAACCGTCGCACAGCGTTCATTTATTATGAATGCACAGCGCGGGCAAAAATCCTATTGGACGACACGAATTCAAATTTGCTGGCTGCTAGTGCTAAGCGAAAGTTAATGGATAATATCCCGCTCCAGACCCGCAAAAAATTTCATCCATTGTGTCACAAAATGTAGTTTTAAGAGTATTTCAGGCGAGAATGTAGTTGTTTCAAACTCGAATAGGCAGTTTATTTACAAAGATAGCACGTCTTTGAAGATGTGCTTCAGTGAATGCGGACTCTGTCAGCGGGAGCTTCCTGATGCTCTCCCCCGCCGACAGCAGCTTTACTTCGGCTAGTTCATCTCGGATATGCCGCTGGATTCAATCTCCCCATTGTGGTTAAAACATGATATTTAATACATCTTGTGTATATCTAACGGCCAGTTTTTGGTCTTTTAAATCTATTATTTGTTCCCAGTTGTATTTTGGCAGTGTTATTTTGTTACGTTTTATAATTGTTTTATTTATTAATAAATAAATGGCCCAAACATGGACCCTTTGACAGTTGGGAACATATTTTTTACCCTTAAAGTAATCTTAAGGTGCTACTTTGAACCATTGAAGGTACAACTTCACCATTTGTACCCTAAGTGTTCACAAATGTACCCCAACCGTACCCTTTTTTCTGACAGTGTGGTGTTTGTCGCAATCTTTTGCACTTGTAGTGTTAAAGGAAAATCACATCATATTGCACTGTGCAACCACACTGTCAATGTGCAGTCGTTAACACTGTATATTGTTAATTCAACATTTTTGGAGTTATTGACATTTAACACAGCATTTTTTACACTGTTGATTTTACTGTGTAACTGTGTTTCTGAAACTCATCAGTTATAGCAAGAAAGGCAATGAAAAACTATACTGTGTGTACTTAATCGTTACAGATATAATTTCTAGTATTTTATAAGCTAAGCCATAGAAAATAGTTTTAATTGATATTGTTTGGGATATATTAAAGCATCTTATGGAGGTTCAACAAACAATTGTCAAGGAATTAATAAGAAAGTAAAGGTGCAGTATGTAAGTTTGACACCCAGTGGTTGAACTAGGTATTGCACTCCTGGATCAAAATAAACGCAAACGCGGGATGCCAGATTGAGTACAGGAGCGAGTGATTTAAACATTGTTCTAAATAAAAGCAACGACACGCGACAGAGGGAATATTTTCCATATTAAAAGGAGTTTAGGTTCTAACCAACACCTCGAATTGATATATTAGAAATGGCTTCTATTGAAACCTATGACAGTGATCACTTCAGGCAAACTTTATTCAGGTAAACTTTAACAGGTGTGCTTTATTCAGTGCTAAATGCTAACAATGTGAGTTTGAATAGATTCTAAACCTTACCGTTTAATACTGCTTGCATACTACTTATTCTGTGCTTCTTAATGGCTGTATTTAAATTTCTGTCGTGTTTCATCTAGTGCAAACAGCCAAACTGCTCATTACTGTGTATCTCCTCACAAAGCGTGTTAGGACACGCAGTTACAATGTAACCTGCTAACCTAATGTTTACGTTCGTAATATTTATATCATTTGCTAATTAATAACCTCATTTGGAACTGAATCGGTCTTATTTTGACATCTAATATTGTCTATTTCGGTCACGGACGCTGGCTTTCAGAGTCTTTCTGAATGAATTAATGAAATACGCTGTTTTCCAACAAGGCAACCCGGTGTGTTGAAATATAATTGGCTAAACTGGCATTGTGCAGGTTAAATTTACCTAAACAAAAAAGCACAGAAAAACCATTTTCAAACCAGAATATTCAACATTGTTTTTCACTAAAACAAGTATGTTCACTTGGGATGTTTCTTAAATGTGCACACAAATTATGATATTTTTATGCTTTAGAAGAGTCAAAAATTTACATACAGCACCTTTAAAGTTTTATTAATTTCATGCACAAAACCTTGAGATCTCCAACAGCACATTATGACACACAGACATCGAGAATCAGGATATGAACCTCAACCATGGTTGCTAAAAAAAACTGCTTAATTCATTCATGGTGCAATGCATGCTGGGTGCTAGCATAGTACAAAAATCCCAGCATACATTGCAGCATGAATATATTATGCAGCTTAAAGTTCTTACAATCTCTTTATTTTCCTTTATTTTATGTTGTTTTGGGTTGTAATATTTCAGTAGATTGTTTTGTATTGTTCTGGGTTGATTTTTATTAGATTTTTTTTTGTCACCATTGTTGAGATTCAAAGACTAATTGTTGATGTCTGTGTGTTTTAAGTTCTGCCATAGATTAAACATTCTCATTTTGAATGGTGTGTTTAGACCTGTTAAACTGTCAATGGCTGCTGTAGGTCAAGTGGTTTCATTTACATGTGATATTCATTTCTCACTTATAACTAACAAGATATTCAATGAGTGCACAAGCAGGTGAGGGTGGTTTTAATATCATAGTAAAGCTGCAGTCACACTAGAGTTTGAGCTTGCAAAATTCTGTCGTACGACGCTGCGAAAAGAGGTGGGATTAAACAAGATGATTAGGCATTAAAAAAAGCGAGCGATTGCTCCATGTTTTAAATTTCTGTTTAGAGAAGTCATGTTTTGATCCTGGATTGGTCTCACACAGTCAAGTGATGCGATTTTGCAGGTCAGAGTTCACCAAGCTTGAACTTTGCACCTCAGCGAAATGCAAAACCTGACGCATGACCCTGCATTTCTGGTCTGACGCATTTGCGTGCGTATGAATGGAAGTCTATGGGGAGAAAAGTCCAGTGTGATGTCAGCTATAATCTCATCAGACTTATTATTGCTTTTTATTTTGGCTTTTCATGCTATACAAATAGCGTTATTAACACAATTAATTATATTAAAATTAAAACTAGTTGAAGTTGAAGAGTCCAACTAAAGCAGACTCTGTCCTCCATCATGGTGACTTCAAATAAACAACAAAAATTTCATCAAGAGTTTTTGTTCGCGTAACAGAAATAAAGTTAAAGGTCAGTAATAAGTGAAGCTCCTGATGTTTGTGGAGTTGCTTAATGGTCTCTGCTGAGATCTTGAGAAATTGCATTTTTATTGTGTAATTTGTTTTATTTTTATTATTTTATTTAGAGTTTTATTTTCAGTTGATTTCATATTTGGTTTTGGCTGTATTTTTTTTTCTTTCCTCCAGTGATTCTGCTTGTTCATCAATAATTCTCAATCCTCAAGTAATTAGACACTTAATTAGACACTTAATTATCTCATTAAGTGAAACATGAGTGTTTAACCCTCTGTAATGAGGACACTACTGAGAGTTTTGCTCTGGGATTTAAGGGGTTAAATGTGTTTGATGAAAAATACAGACTGTGGAATGTATTTTTTACGGAAATATTCTGTAGATTGAATTTACATGGCTGTGGGTAACCCAGGCAGAAGAATCAACTTGCAAATGCATGCATTACCTCCAGAAGCTGGGAGATCAGTCATAAAATCCAATCCCAGATGTGACCGGGGATGGGCAAAGGTATAAGTTTACCAGCTGGGAGATGAAATGGAGTCTTGGGCATGGCACAATCCTTGCACCCCAGCATAAACCTCATGTCCTGTGCCATTTCCGACCACCAGAATTAATTTTTGAGCAGAAAGAGGGTTTTGTTGGGGTGACCAGTGCCCAGAGATGTATGTGTGGCATGAATGTGTTGAGTGCATTGATTATTGGTGATGAATTGGAGTTCAGGTGGACAGCCCAGTGGAGGTGCAGGAGGATTTTGGGGGATGGCTGGAAGAAACTCCTATTCTATGGGACTGACAATCAGATGAATGGGTATGACGAGCTCTATATCTATGGTCGTTTCCTCAGTTCCATAGAAACAAGTGCATCTGCTCTGACATTCTTATGACCTGGGTGATAGGAAATAGAAAAGTTAAACCTGGTGAAAAAATGGGCCTCCTCACTCCAGTCAATATCTCCGTTCCTCCGGGCGAGTCTGATTGCCAGGAGCTCTCAATTTCCAATGTCATGGTTAACTTCCGCCATGCTGAACTTTCAGGAGAAAAAGCACATGGTTTAGGCAGTACCCCCTGCGGCTGGGATAGGACTGCTCCTACTCCAGTGGTGGATGTGTCTATCTCAACCACAAATGAAAGCTGTGGATCAGTATGTACCAGCAAAGGGGCTTGCGTGAAGACATTATTCAGGGTTTGAAAGAATGTGGAAGCATCTTGATTTTATGAGTGATTTTGGATTTCCTCTGAGGAGACAGGTAAGGTGACTGTATGGTACTATAGTACTGTAGTTCTGTCAATCAATACAAATTGGAAAACCTTAGGAACATTTGGAGCTTTTTTACTGTGGTAGGTTGAGTCCAGGACGTGATAGCAACTATCTTCCCCTTGTCCATCTTCACTCCATGTTCATCGAGTTGGAATCTTAGTAAATGGACAGAAGACTGATGGAAGGAACATTTTTCAACTGAGGAACATTTTTCAGCTTTCCAAGGTGAGGACCTCCGAAATGTAATGGAGATGTTCGGCAAGGCTTTGGGAGTAAATTAAATTGTTGTAAATATAGACAAAAACAATTCAGTACAGGAACTCCTGAAGCACCTCATTCATAAAGTCTTGGAACTTAGAGGGTGCATTAGCTAATCCATAGTGCATGACCATTTTCATAGTGACCACTGGCATTGACGAATAACATCTTTAACTTGTCCCCCTCAAGTATGCGAAGGAAGTTGTATGCACTGTGGAGATCCTAATTAGTGAATACCCATGCTCCCGAAAATGTTCTAGGGCTGTTAAGATGAGTGGGGCGACTTCCCATAGCAGGCTTACATTCAGGACAAACAGTAAATATAGTGCTGGATAAAATTCTCTAGTCCATAGGAATCCTCATAGGCAGAAAGATGCATTCTCAGACGGGGCTTGAGAAAGGCGGTATGTGGTCATCGTCTTTCATTTGTCCCATAAACTGGCAGCTGTTAGGGAGTGAAATTTTAAAGAATATTATTGTACTATTATTGTATTCTGTTTCAGGTGGTACAACTGTTCTCCGGTGGAGGATTTCATAGCTGTATGGGCAAACACTGCTCAAAAATGGTCCATAAACAGCTTTATCGATTGCGTGACTGCACCTCTCTCTCCATAAACTCTCTGTCCATCGCAACACTTCACCTGATAGAAGAAAGATTATGAAAGCAATCTTAGATTAATCATTTGGATACAATAATGACTGCATCTTAAACAGATGGGAACTTTGCAACTGGAGTCTATTGCACTCCTCCACCATGCCAGAGTATGGCGCTGGTCTGGCCATGGGACTGGCATTGGCTGCCACTGTTGAAGCGGGATTGATGATGATGGATGTCAGAAGTGCTCAGTGGTGCTGGTGGTTGTGGATTCTTTAATACCTGCTTGAGTGAATCTATCAATGCTTGCAATGGATCAGTGCTGCTCATCCTGTGACTGTTCTTAGCTCCGGCCTTTTGTCACAGATAGGAAGGGATTCAGGTCAATGATATAAACAATTTATTATAAGGACGGCAGGTGATTATAAATCAGGTGAGTATATAGATGCAGATAGTCTAGATGATAATCACCAATGAACATTAACCAGAGACTTGACATTGCAGACTCAGAGACTGGAGACGGAAACCGCAGATGGCAAACTGGACGAAAACCAAATGAGGAGACACTACACTTGAAGAAACATACAATACACTGGAGGTCACAGAAGACAGGGGAGCTAAGTAAACTGAGAGCTAAATGTCAGATTCTGTGTTAGAGAAAAGAAAGAGGATTCAAGTGCACAAATAAATTATGGGTTTTTATTAATAGTAAAATAAAATATACAGCAAAATAAACTACCCCGGAAAACATTAATAAAACAAATAATCAAACAAACATACTAGACTGGTAAGGCTGCTAGGGATCAGATCTGGAAAACATGACAGGACAGGGCTATAAACGTCGACAAACTGGCACAGGACAGCAAACATGAGGAGAATATAAGCAGAAATAATTAACAAACAAACAGGTAAACATAATAAACTAATAATGGGTTAACAAGGAGGGTGAGACTAGACAATAGACAGGAGAGCACATGACACAAAGAAACACAAGCCATGTGCTCACAAAACAAGACTAGAACACGCAGCCAACGAGTAAACTTATTAACCGTGTGTTCACAAATCTTAGTAAAGGAATAAACACATTAAAAGGGTTTATTTGCTGAAATTCATATTAAAATATGTTTTATTTATATGTTGCTACATATATTTGTAAAGTCTTTATGCATAGTATATATTGTGAAAATTATCACATTATAACATTTTATCAGATGTTTACAGAACAAGCAGGAACCCAGTGTGCCTGTAGCTTTCTCTTCGCAGATATGTGTTGTATTATGTGACATAAACCAAAGACTTCTTCAGGCCCTATAGCAAATCATTCAAATTTGGTGTCTATTAAATGCAATTCTGAGACTACTGTAGGTAAAACAGCTAAAACTGTTAAGTTAGCACTTTTAAACATCCAATCACTTAACAATAAGTCACTTTTAGTCAATGATTTTATCAACACAAATTGCCTTGATTTTATGCTTCTAAATGAAACTTGGCTAGATGACAATTGTAGCGCAGCAGTTCTGAATGAAACACCTTTAAACTTAGATTTTTTTTTTTGTGTTTGCAGAGCTAATATGAGAGGTGGAGTCATCGCTGCCGTGTTCAAAGATGTCTATGAGTGTAAACAAGTGTCATTTGCTGACTATTTGTCCTTTGAATATCTGAGTATAGCACTAAAGGGTGCTCCACTACACTTCATTATCTACATTATCTACCACTTCATTATCTACAGACCTCCAAAATATTCTCCCAACTTTTATTGATGATTTTACAGAGCTGTTATCAATAGTAACCTCTGAGTTTGACTATTTTACTATTGCTGGGGATTTTAATATTCACATTGATAATCCAGAAATCAATGCTGTAAAAGAACTCATGACTGTTTTTAACACTTTTAATCTGACTCAGCATATTCAAGGATCCACACACAATCGTGGACACAATCTTGATCTACTTATAACTAACTGTGTAGACCCATTTCATTGACTGTTGTTAAGGATGTTGCACTAATCATTTCTGTATTTTCTTTGATATATTGATCACTCCAGCCATTGAAGACAGATCTGTCTCTGTCAGAAAAAGATGCAGAAATGAGAACACTAGTGAGCAGTTTATGAAGGCCATATCGCTAGCACCAAGCACTCTGTTGATTCTCTCCTTGATTTGTTTAACTCTAAAGTTCAGAATGTCATAGATGACATTGCTCCTGTTAAAGTCAGGAAGAGAACCGGCAGACAGAAAGGACATTGGTCAAGGTCAACATCTGTAAAGATGATGAAAAGACAGTGCAGAAAAGCTGAGCGTATGTGGAGAAAGACGAAACTAGTAGTCCATTATAATATCTATAAAGACAGCCTTAATGCTTTTAATGTGGAACTAAACACTGCTAGGCAGACTTACTTTTCAACCCTTTTAAACAGCAACTTAAATAATGCTTGTACACTTTTTGCAATGGTAGAGAGACTCACAAACCCCCCCAGTAGGATTCCCAGAGAACTACTCTCGGAAAGTAAATGTAATGAGTTTGCTCATTTCTTTACTGATAAGATCAATAATATCAGAAAGGCAATCAGCTCATCCAATCAGCCAAGTTGTGTCGACGTCAGACAAGCTCAACCACAACTTAAGAAATCAGACATTATGACTGATTTCATGGCAATTAATGGTAAAATATTAGAAGAGATGTGCAAATTATGAAAACATCAACTTGCAGTCTTGACACACTCCCCACATCATTCTTCAAAACGGTATTTAACTGTTTAGAAATGGATCTTCTAAACATGGTAAATGCTTCACTTCTCTTAGGGATTTTTCCAAACTCACTTAAAACTGCAGTTGTTAAACCCCTCTTGAAAAAGAGCAACCTGGATAACACACTATTGAGCAATAACAGACCAATCTCAAATCTCCCTTTCATTGGAAAAATCATTGAAAAAGATGTTTTCAACCAGGTTAACACGTTCTTAAACTCCAAAGGGTGTTTAGACAATTTTCAATCTGGTTTCAAAGCACTTCACAGTACAGAGAGCGCTCTTATAAAGATAATCAATGATATCCGCCTAAATACAGATTCAGGCAAACTAACAGTGCTGGTATTGCTCGATCTCAGTGCTGATTTTGACACTGTCAATCACAGCATACTTCTGGATAGGCTGGAAAACTGGGTTGGGCTGTCTGGGACGGTCCTCAAATGGTTCAGATCTTATCTTGAAGGGAGAGGTTACTATGTCAGTATAGGTGACCATAGGTCAAGGTGGACACCCATGACATGTGAAGTCCCACAAGGCTCGATTCTGGCACCTCTCCTGTTCAACCTTTATATGCTCCCTCTGAGCCGAATAATGAGAAAGAACCAAATCTCCTACCACAGCTATGCTGATGACTCTCAAATCTACTTAGCCTTACTGCCTAATGACTACAGCTCTGTTGACACCCTCTGCCAATGCATTGATGAAATGAACAATTGGATGTGCCAAAACTTTCTTCAGTTAAACAAAAAGAAAACTGAAGTCATTGTGTTTGGAACAGAGATGAGGATCTCAAGGTGAATGTGTACCTTGGCACTAAGGGTCAAACAACAAAAAATAAGGTCAAGAATCTTGGTGTGAGATCTGAGTTTCAATAGTTCATTCTTATTACTTGCTTTCTTTTATTTTATTATACTTGTCTTTTTATTCTTGTTTATGTAAAGCACTTTTTGCCACTGTGTATGAAATGTGCTATATAAATAAACTTGCCTTGCCTTGAAAAGGGGAAAAACAATAAATTGTTGTATGAATGCTTTAATGTTTAAAAAAAAATGGTTAAAGATGCATGAGGGTCACATGGCCATCAGCAAGAACGCAGCATCTCATTTCTCACAGGATGCGTTCTCTGTTCTTGCGGTCTCCTGAGTTTGTTTTTCCAAGGTGACCTAGCAAGACCAGTCTTGACAAAAACAACAGGAAAAAGTAGACAATTACCGAAAAGTCAAACTAAGCATTTTGGCCAATTACAGAGCTCCTTGAGTTTACTTGTGTATGTGAGGCTCAGGAGGACACAATTCTTCAGCAAACTTACTATCAAGGGTCATGTATACATGCTTCAGTGAACCAAATTTATATATTTAATTCAATTACATCTCATTGGTTAATCAATTTTATTTACGTTTTTGGTGTTTTGAGAGATAAAGAGCTGATTCTGACCTAAACTGTAACCTTTGATGGTTTATTTTGGCAGACAGAGGGCACTTACACCTTTACATTTAAGGACTTTTCAAGCTCTTTCCAGTTGCATTTTTAAAGCTTTCTTTATGACATATATATATATATATATATATATATATATATATATATATATGACATATTTGCATGCACACACTTCTTCATTAAAGAATATAAGATGCTATTTGTTACAATATTCTATAGTACAACATAGCATGTAGTATAGTATTTTAAGGACAATTTTAATGATTTGTTTGCCCAAGGCTCATTATCAACACTGTAATGCTGCCTCTTTTAAATATCATCTATTAACATCTAAGATGTCATATTTAACCTTACATTTATATTAATTTGAATGATCTAATTATCAGAATCAGAATCAGTTTTATTGCCAAGTGTGCTTCACACACACAAGGAATTTGTTTTGGCAACAGAAGCTTCCATTGTACATAAAGTGACAACACAAAATTAAATACAAGAAAGAAAAAGGCAATAAACATTAAACATTAAACAGAGATGCAATTAGTCAAAAAGATCTGGATGTTGTTCCATATATTTAAAAATCTTACTTTATTTTTGGCTAAAATACATAGAAAATTCATTCAGATTCGTTCTAATTGGCTCATTTCTAAACAAATTAAGTGACTTACTATGAATGACTCACTCAGAGATTTCTTGTTAACCTCGTTTGTTAAGTGCTTAAAACTTTGATTCAAGTGGTAACAACCTAAGAGGTGTTAAAAGTCTATACTTTTGTGAATAGAGTACAGGGATAGCCACTTGATGAGTTTTCAACAGGTTTCTTTTATGTGACCAAAACCAAAAGTAGCCTTCCCTATACTTAAAGCTAAATACATATGAGTTTAACTTTACATTAGGCTATATGTAAATAAATAAATATCTTTTTTGTACCTATTTCCAGAACCCCCACCCCCCACCCCCACCCTCGTAAGTCGCACCCTGTAATTCATAAACTATGCAGGGGTGAGTGATTCTTAGTTTGACTTTTTGGTGATCGTCTACTTTTGCCTAATAATGACCCCTGACCTACTTTATAAAAGTTTCTGCCTTGAAAAATTCAGTTGTCTTGCATTTCAGATTCAATTTATGAAATTCAAATTCAAAACAATTTTAACGGCATATAAAAAAATCTGATTTATTAAATTATAATTGTCAATAATTAAAATTAACACAATTCAATTTCAGACTATTTTGGCATATTGTTAGCTCCATACACCTGCTGCTTCTTCAATCAACTACAGTTATGTCAGTCAGGCATGCTCTGTGCATGCACTCTTTCATGCACTCTTGGGGGCCCTCTGGTGGCCACAGGGCCCTAAGCAGCTGCTTAGTTCCCTTGGGCTGGCTCTGATTTTTGCTACCAGTAAGTGTCAGTGCTCAAACGGAAACCTAAGTGCAAGGGATTTGTCTCTGAAATAATGATTATTAAACAAACTGATGTAATCAAGCAGTTAGAATGTCAGCCTTCATCTGGGCAATGCGGGACTGGAACCAACAGAAAATACCATCTTAAGAGGGAACAGGAGCTGTAGGAAATGATACCCTTAGAGTTGATGAGCTGTCCAGGGAGGGTTTCCATTGAGTGGATTCATACTGACTGTGGGCAGAGCAGAGATAAGCAGTAAAAACTCCTTATGATACAAAGACTGAATGGGATGAAGCTAGACAGGATGAGCTGATACAGTCGGGATAAGGTTAGACAAAGTCTTAACAAAAGTAGCTCATGGCACTAGAACACGAGTCATGACACTAATCGGTCAGCTTGTATTTTGTTTGTTTATTATTCTTCGTATTTCATTATTTGAATGTGTATTGGTCCATGTTTTTTATAAATTTTCTTGCTTCTGGTTGTGTTTAGTTGGAGGTTATGTGATCCTCCCTGATTAATTTAACCTGCTAGAGTTGGTATAGACAGCATGGTGAGACCTCAGTGCAGACACATGTTAAATGCTCCTGATTATTCTACTGCTGGTTATTAGGCCAAAACTGTAAAGGAAATATTGTTTGTATTTTGCTTTGTTTATATTGTCCTGTTATATTATAATGTCCCTTTGATTATTGTGTGTGTGTGTGTGTGTGTGTGTGTGTGTGTGTGTGTGTGTGTGTGTGTGTGTTTACACTGAGAAAAAAAAGTGCACTTTAATTACCCGGATGATTTTTCAACCGGTAATATGAAGTGTGGAATGATGGACACTTAATGCACTCAACAACCACAGCTTTGCTCATGTAGCAGAAGGTGCAGAGCTATCGAGCGCACATGTTGGATTACTTTACTTTTATGGATTATGAAAGCAAAACTCTCCTACGAGAGTGATTATAGTGCCTCCCAATGGTGAATACAGTTATACTCATGGCAGGTATTATTTGGTACTTTGGTCATTTATGTGACTAATTTGGCAACCGTCAAACGTCATCAAGGAAATGGTTTGAATTTCCGCTTCGTAAAAAAAACATTAGTGTTTCATTTGGGACGTCACTACAGTCATATACTATGCTGTTGATTGTGTAAGTGCATAAGTACATAGTGCATAAGTGCATAGTGTGCCGTTTGGGACGTAGCTAGAAAGTTATGTTTTTGTTAGCAGGAAATTGCTAGTCAACAGAGTTGTGCATATTCAAAGTCAAAGGGAAAAGTAGCAGACACCGAAATGCACCCGGTCATGGTAATTAAATGTAGAAATACTCATCGCATTTATCTTTTGTAATTTTAATAAAATAATTTTGTCTAGGGACAGGTATGAGTGGCATTAGTGGCTACACTAATCCCGCCCATTAGTAGTATACAAAAAGCACAATTAGGTTAATTTTAATGTTGGTATATAGTGATGTTGGTATATAAGTGATGACACATTAAAAGGGATTTAAATCTCAGTGTTGCTAGTAAATGGCTCAAAAATGTGTCTCATGTTGGGTTGTGTGTCTTGAAGCTAGTCTGTCAACATTTCTGTTCAAACCTTTGCATCAACGACAGATGGCTGGATAAGAAATGAGAGCACATCAGAATAATGCCTTGAGTGATTCACTTGTGTTCATCCCACTGATTAAACATCAAACCTAACCTTAGGCCACATATCTGTCATTCATTTCCAATGTGAATTGTTGATTTCTGGAAACATCAGCAACTGTGTTTATAGGCAACGCAAAAAAGATGAACACAATTTCACAATGTCGCAGTGAGCCGCTAGCAGTGATTTTGCCAATACAATGCATATATTAGGATTAAAAAAAGTTTTATTTTATTTTATTATTTTTTTTCCAATTGTTCATGTAAGAACAAAACATATAATGCATTGTGTGCCCTTTTGTGGAAGTTTGATAGATAAACTTGCACATGTGTTTGTTGTCCCGTTGTCATACAGACAAGCTGAAAGTTAGTCTTTACAGTAAATGACTTGTTTGTGTTGTGTTTTACAGGCACGGAAAGCTTTAGCAGACCGACAGAAGGATCTTGAGGTTAAAACCCAGCAGCTTGAGATCAAATTAAGCAACAAATCAGAAGAAGATATAAAGAAAGCCAGACGAAAATCCACACAAGCAGGTCAGAACATCAATACAAATGACGTTTATTAAGCCCAAACTTGGTTATTTTTTAAACACCTGTACCTGGACACCTGCTTATTAAAAACCCATAGACATTTTCCTTTAATCTAGGATGTTACTAAACCTGCTTGGTCAAGTTTGCAAGTGTGTTGTTTTACCTTTGTTTATTAAAAGGTTTATTCATATATTTAATTTATAAATTTGAGAAATGCAAACAATAAAAAGGTTCAATCAGGGGTATGTTGAGAGATATTACAAACAAAAGTTTATTAATATGTGAATTTATATAATTAAGCAAAAGTTTATCCTTGTAGGTCAGTTAGTAGAGTTACGCAAAGGTGAAGGTGAAAAAAGTGAAAAAAAATTAACAATAAGTTACTTTGGATAAAATTGTTTGCATAGCATAATGCATAAATGTAAATTACCTGGCAAAAAAAAGATAAATAATTGTGAACCACAAATAGAAATTAGATTTTTTTTTTTATATTCATAAATAAAATGTGTTTTACTAAACTACCAATCAGGTGACAGAAGGCATGTAGAAAATTGGGTGTAGAAAGCAAAACAAACATGTTTGTTAGTTTTGAACATGTAGATAATTTAGAGACTTTAGAAAGACATTGCACAATTATACTTCATTGTTTAGCCTACATGCACAGTTGAAAATACGATGTTTCACAATACTATTTGATAGTTTGACTATTTGCACCACACTATATCAGATATCACTATATGAGCCAAACATTAATAAAAATCTCTGTGCTTGTTTACGCTAGAGCATATATCAATGCATGCATTCCTGTTCTGTCTTCATGTCTTTTTCAAATGTGAAACTGCTGGGCAGATCAATTGAATTCAATTCATCTTTATTTGTATAGCGCTTATACAATGTAGATTGTGTCAAAGCAGCTTCACATGGAAGTTTATAGTGAATTGAAACAGTGTCAGTTCAGTTTTCAGTGTTTAAGTTCAGTTCAGTTTAGCTCAGTTCAGTGTGGTTTAATAATCACTACTGAGAGTCCAAACACTGAGGAGCAATTCCATCGATGCGCAGCTCTACAGATCCCGAACCATGCAAGCCAGTGGCGACAGCGGCGAGGAAAAAACTTCACCAATTGGC
>CAIGQZ010032901.1:397489-429168 GCA_903798205.1 Danio tinwini | reverse complement strand
CATTGAGTTACAGCCAAGCAAATGTGTAATAGTCCAAAAATAGACTTTATAGACTTCTGTTAGACTTCTGAAATCTGTTTAATCTGTAAATGTGATGACTAGTCTATATTTGCATTATTGTTATTTTGTAATAGATTTTTTAATGTCAGTCTAAATTTAAATCTTTTGTTTTAGCTAAGACATCTGTGACATCTGTATTAAACACAGAATTGTTTGGTGGGTTGTGAGCATATTGCATGCACTACAAAATAAAAAAAAATTGTCTTGTTTCTAGTCCAAATATCTACAAATTATTAAATCAAGAAGCATTTTCTAGACAAACAAAAGACTTGCTTTAGAGTATTTCCTTAAAACAATTAAAATAATCTGTCAGTGGGGTTACCAATATAATCTCATGCCAAAATAGAAAAAACATGATTATTTTGCTTACCCTATTAGCAGATTATTTTGCTTGTTTTAAAGAAAAACACATTTAATATTGGCCAATTGTTACTTAAAACAAGACCATACTTTTTGCTTGTCTTGATTCAAGAATTTTTCTTTTTATATTTGAACTTGAAACAAGACTAAACTATTTAAGAAACATGTTTTTTTGCAATGTGATTTATGTGTAGCACATTATTACCATTATCTTGCTTTCCAAAAAAAGCCCAGATTTTGTCTGCTCGCTTTTCTGGCGTATTCTCATCATCCGGAAGGTTTTTCTGGTCTTCAACGGGAACCATGTTGAATATCGACTGTTTCCAGTGGGAAAAAACAAAATATTACAACCTCTACATTTTTAACATGAAAACATTGAATGACATAATCACAACTTTAACATTTTATTTTGATAGTCCCTTTTAAAGATTTTGTTGACTAAAAGTTACAACTACATGTCCCTCAGTGGTGTTTATAGTATTAGCAGACTGTCTGCTGACCCAATAGAAAATTTCCTGGCCATAAGAAAATTTGCAAGTACATGCTAATTTACCCTAATAATCTAATAATACTCTAATGAAGACTAGTTGCCATGTAACTTACAGTCAACAGAATGTGTGAAAAGACCATCAAAATAAAGCATAAAAACTATTGTCTTCAGCTGTGTTCAAGTGATTGAGCTGTGTATTGTCAGGTAGTGCAATCTATCCTGAGCTTCTTGAGCCATCTGGTCACAACAATTGCAGTGTTGTCTACATACTACAACTATGGATATCAAATAATTCTGTTTAAAATTCACTGACAGCATCAGTCCTTTAACCATTCCAAATCTAATCAACTAGTTCATTGATGCCAATTATCACCGATACTCACCCGTACAATCTCCTGCACCTCATTTTTACTGATGGTCCCATTGCCATCTACATCGTACAAAGCAAAGGCCCATTCAAGTTTGCGTAGGGTCTTGCCTGAAGAGGTGAGGTGCAGTGCCACAATGTACTCCTTAAAGTCCAAAGTGCCATCAGCGTTGGTGTCAAAGCTGCGAAAGACGTGCCGAGCATATGCTGTTGGGTCAGCATCTGGGAAGAAACTTGCATAGATGCCCTCAAACTGTTCTTTGGTTATACGTCCAGTGGGACACTCTTTGAGAAAGCTAGTGTACCATGCGCAGAGCTCTTCCTCTGTGTATTTGGTGTTCAGCTTCAGGTCCTCCAGAAGCTCTTTGGACAAAGCCCCACTCTTAGTGTTTCCCATATTACCCTAAACTGTACTCTGGTCCACGGGATGGATTTGCTGAGTTTCTTCCACCTTCCGCTCTTGGCTTCTTGTCACACACTTTTTCTTCTCTCAGTGTGTCCGTCCCCAACCTGAACAACAGGATGGTGTTGTGCTGAGTGTTGGTGTTGGCCCCTCTTTGGGTTTGACTCCCCCAACAACTTCTCTAAGTGCTGAATGGGATTATGTATATCTCCATTTAAATCCAGACAGGCTTTCTGAAAGATTAGTTCATTACGTCACAACACTTCTGATGAGTGGTGCAGTATATTGATTTGCTTCTTTACGACAGGCTCTTACAAGTAAGGTACACAAAACTGCCCTTTACTAGTGAAAGATCTGTGCCATTAAGAACAACACAGCTGGATGGGTTTGTGTAACCTATATAAGGATCACTAATAAGACTCACCAGCTTACATGACCATCTGTTGATACTTTAATTACCCTGTGTAAATAATGGATGGCTTTGTAGCATAAATATCCTGCAGTTAAAAACATTAACCCAGACAAAATGTGTATTGCATCATATCCCACCCCCTTTCAAGCAGTCTGAATTTTTTTTTATGGATTTCACATGAAAATTAGTGAGGACATGTAAAATACATTTTGCTTCATAGGACGTGCTTATTGATGTGTATTAGATTAATTCAGGTTTTAAAAAGTGTGAAAAAGAACTCATGCTGCTTAGCCTCATAAATATCATCTTAAGGGGAATGATTAAGCAGTCAAATATATGCTAAACTGTGTCAAGGTGTGGCACTTAGTGATTATTCACATTAATCCTAGTTTATGTATGTATACAACTAAACACAAAGATTTGAGAATGAAAATGCATATGTAAGTGAAACCAAATCAGAACTAATCTGCTCTTAAAGCAACATTGTGCTATATTCCTGCTGCCAACTGTTTTTATCATCATTAATAAAAAAATTATAAAACAGACAAGCACAAAATTACTCACTGCTTTGTAGCTTCAGGTTAATTATTTGTTTCACTTGCATGTTTTTATTCTTTGTTTTCATAATTATAAGAACTTTTTGATAGTTTTTTTTTTACTTTGTCCCATTCTATTTCTATATTAAGAACTATGAAATTTCAGGATCTCCGAAATGTGTAGGTTTAATAGTGTAGCCAGTAGGGAAGAGAAATGTTGATTTTAATGATAGTATTCTTTGATGAACTTCCCAAAACTAAAGAAACAGTTAATTTGTGTATTTTATACCTACCTGGTTTAATTGGCGTAGGAACTTTAAGTTTGGCGTTTTGTTCAAGAGGGACTGTAATCAGCGTTGCACGCTTTGTTCACGGAGAGTGCTGGAGAGTTGCGTCAGCCTTAGTCCAAGTTCAGACGCTGATGAGGCGAGGCAAGTGAAAGTTTCTCCTCCACTTGTGACTGAATTGGTATGTTTAACATGGTTTATTCGATTGATGTTACACCGAATATGTTTAGGATAGTTTTTTTTATTCAGTCACTGTTTATAAATTTGAGAGAATTGTGAGATTTATGAGAGTTTGGTGTTGTACACGTGAAGCTAATCAATCGCTGGTTTGTGCACAGTGTGTGAGATGAGAAGAAAGCGTGGCATTTTTTTCTGATTAAGTGTCCCATATGTTTCAGGTATGTTCCTATTAAGTCAAACTGTGAAAATATTCATGTGTGAATCTATTTAGAATGTTTTAATCATTTCAGTTGTTATCAAAAATGAATAATCTACTATTTGCATCTGAATTGTGATCTTGTTTATTGATTTATTGCATTGTGAATATGCCTGATAGTTTAAGAACCTTTATATGCTGTTTTTTTGAGAATATAAATTATTGAATTAATATTTTTAGTACATTTGTAAAGAGCAATACAACCTAATTTAATTTTATTTTTATTTTAACAAATACATGTTTTTTTACATGATTAATGCAATACAATGTTATACAGTTAGCCTCAGTCCAAGTTCAGACGCTGACGAGGCAAGGCGCGTGAATTTCTCCTCCACTTGTGATTGAATTGTGTGTGTGTGAGACGAAAAGAAAGCGTGTAGAGAGTTCATTTCCTTAAGTGTCCCATATGTTTCAGAACCAATAATTAAATGATGTGAAGCTGTCCTTGCTGTCTCCAGTGCAATTTATTATTATGTGCAGATTGGGATCTGCTACATAAAACTGGTGCCGTGACCTTTCAGGATTCAACTGATCAGCCGCAGCCGCTCACAGGGGGATTTACCTGTGCAAAACTATTTTTGTGACTTCCATGGATTCAGCAAAGCAGTCATGGTCGTCTGCTGAGTGTCAACCCAGTATTGTATCCTGCCTTCCACTGTTAGATAACAAACTCATTTTCAATTAAGACATTTGAATCTTTTTTTCACCTTTGTAAGAGTGCATCACTAGGACATTAGGCCAATTGATTGTGTTTTTTATGAAAATTTACCATACTGACTATAAAATGTATAACATGTCTACACCAGTATTGGGGAGGGGTAGAGGATTTATGAGCACTGATGGTGTAGTGAGACATAAAGAAAATGATCAAACTCCTAATGCTATTCTGCAATATTCATGTGAGGGTAAAAATATTAATTCTGGTGCTGTCTTTACATCTTCCCCTATCATTGATGACTCACAAGTACAAATAACAAATTCTTGAAGAGCTTGCTAGCCAAATGCAATAGCATTCTGGACAGACTTCTAGCTGACCATAGTCCACATGTGGTGCATCAGGCTGGCCCCTCAACAGGGCCTCGACTTATCCAAGCTTAACTTGGTTGTACGTGCTGTTAAGAGGGCAACTCTCATTTTCTGCGGTGATGGTACAGATAAAATTTATATTTATGAATGGACTGAGTTAATGGAGATGTACTTGCAGAAATGTGACTGTCCAAAAGCAGAACTTTTCAGAAATTCATAACTACCTTTTTTTAGTCAAAGTAGGACTAAAAAGTAATCGCTCACCTCATAAAGTGGTTTCTCCTGAAAAATACTGTTACGTTATGTTAGTGAGAGCCCAGAGTCTTGTCTCCCACTTGCAGACTTCTATTCCACACTGCCTTTTGTCAGAGAAAGCCCTGTTGATTACTGGGTCCGTCTCAATAATGCCGCTGGAATCGCTGATAAGCATCTGCTGAAACAGGGTAGTCAAATAAATAACATTTCACAGGAAGTTGCAATGACATTTATTCGTAACTGTCCTGATACTGGACTTTCTAATGTGTTTAAATACAAGCCTGTAACAAAATGGTCATTCGCAGAGGTGCAAGAAGCAATTGATGAGCATCAAAAGGAGTTGAGAACAAAGAAGCTGCAATCTTACTCTCTATCTGACAATTCATTTTAAGTATCCAATATTATTGTCAGCAACACACAAACACCTACTGTCGAAAACACTGCAATAAATGCAGCAGCGTGCATTTCCAGTATGCTAAACCTGAGATGACCACAGTAGCCCCACACACTGCTTCGGCTGACATGGTACATTGGAATGAGTGCTCAGCATGCTAGAGAGAGTGCTTGAACGCACTAATGTACAGTCTAGTCCTGATAGATCTTAGTTGCCCTCTTGATCCCATCCATCTAGATGTCGTGTCTGTGGTGAGAGAACTTATTCTACACAGTCACATTGCATGTCAGAGAAAAGATGCTTGAATTGTCTTTATGTTGACCATCAGCGCAGGTCCTGTCCTAGGAGGAGTGCTGAGCTTGGAGGCCACTCCCAGATTCAGGCAAACTGATGCACCTGCACTGTGGAGGGGATAGTGCAGGTGAAGAAATTCAGACCCTCCAAGATGGTGCATCTAGCATATATGAGGCAACTTGCAAGTCAATGAAAAGTGATGTGTTTTTATTTCAAATTATGACCAAGTTAGCACATGCGCACAGCCTTTTCTACACTGATGTTCTAGTCTATGATACGGTTCCTGTATGAGCTTTGATAGACAGTGGCTCAATGGCTTGCACCATTAGTAAAATCGCAGAATCCTGTCTACTTGATGCTGGGTTATCTCTGGATCCGTGTGACATGCAGGGCAATGTTATGATGGTAGGATGTGGCAGAGTTCAGGTTGCATCGAAGTGTATGTACCAGCTGAGTGTATAAGTATGTTGTCAGTGTCAGTTTAATAGTTGTTAAAGGACAGTGTAATGAGTTAATATGGGGCACCCACATTTTTTTTTTTTTATCCTGAGTCAGCTTAAGCACAATCCCACATATTGGTTTGTTGTGAATAGGCCTTAATAAACACACAAGATGCTGAAATTGAGCAATTTCTCAATATTCTTTCTGGCCTCAACAGATGGAGGGGTGCTGAGATGCTTGATGTCAGGAACTGAAAAACTGGCCCAGGCTGTTACATTGTTACCCAAACAGGAGCACCTGGTTTGGGCTAGACTGCCCCCTACAGCACCTATTTCAGAAAGCATCGCTGTGTTGATTGAAACTACCAAGTCACCTACGTATAAGAAAGACATCATTGTAGGACGTGTGGTGGTTTCTATGACTGCTGACTGGTGGGTGGCAATTCGTATGTCAAATCCATATGACAAACCCATCACTCTGAAAAGAAACTCTAAAGTAGCCAACGTTTTCGCCTTGTTGCATTGGAGGATTTGGACACAAATACTGAAGGTCCCCCTAAAACTGTCAAAATTCACAGTCAGACTGTGCATGATAAAACACTGAAACCAGATTTCAATGATGCCTTGCAGGAGATGGGATTAAGCGATCTAAATATTGACTCTTGTGAAGTGTCAACCCAGTGGAAAAAATCATCTGTTGTTTTTAATTCAGAAATATGAACGTGTTTTCAAAGCACAAGCTAGATTGCGGGACAGCAAATGACTTTGTGCACCGTATCCATTTTTCTGACAATACTGAATAATATTGTTGTTGCATATATTGTTGTACAATTAAATTAGTTGGAATAATTATGCCCCTCGTAGGAGATGAACCTACATTATAAGATCGATCAGGGGTTTATTAGCTCGTATCAATGACTCGGATCTTGAAGATTCAAATCATTGATTTGACTCAATCGAGTCAGATTGAATCTATTCATACCTATTCGTAACTATTTGTAAATAAATAGCAGACATTGTATTTTACCAATCTCGTTTATATTATTTTTGGGGCCAACGATAACGCAAAACAGAATCTCATTAACTTTTAGCAAGGCAACAAGATCTACATCTTGAGGCAATGACTTAGAAGCACATAAACAGTTCTTACAAAAGGAGAACAAAGATTTATTGAGCTACACTACGATACATGAAGCTAACTACGTAATAAACAAACAACAAACAAACACACACACAGAGGCAGTTCAGAAGATACAAAAATAAGTTAACAACCATCCCAAATTAATTCTAGTACTTCTTACTAGATCTTAGCATCACCTGAGAAACCACAAAAGCAGAGATTTGACTTATCTTTAACTGCTTAAGATCATAGGCACCAGATCAGGTGAAAGGGGGCAGAAGCAACAGCAGGCGCAAGCCAGCTTAATGCAAAAAGTGATGTTTTACAGCTGTAGGGAGTTTTTAAACGACCTGATCTGATTCATCCCCCCTGGTACTGTCTTCCAATGAGCAGTTGCCATGAAGTGCGGGGGCACGCCCCGTGCCAGCTAGCCAAAAGTCAAACATTAACAGACTGCAAGAGATTTCACGTGGTAAAATCTCTTGTAAGATTGTAACTATCTTACATTAAATGTTACAAGACGAATACTGTTTGTACTATTAGTCTTTCATTTACACCAATGTATTGCAAGTGTAAAACAGTTTTGTTCAATACCAAACATGAAACATTTTAGACACATACAGATCATTTTAATCTGCTATTAGGGTCAGAACAACACATTCATCAACCTGGTTGATTGAAATAAAAACAGCACATGAGGAAACCTTTGGCATATTATTCAAAGATGTATCTGCCTTAGTTCTAACATTTTAAGAGATTGTCTTTCATTCGTATGCATTAATTGTCAGAGATGCCTTTGTCTCTAAAAAAATTTTGTACATCTAGCAGGATGTAGAATGTCCCGTGGGTGAACACATGACCGGTCATTCAAAAGTCGTGAGGGGAGATCCTTGAAAGCCCAATTGTTTAGATTATTAATCATTACGAAATGGCTGAAGCATCCCTGCATATCTGCAGCCAGAGTATTGGTCAAAACAGTGAAATAACAGTGGTCCACTGTTATCTAGATGACTAAGGCAATTTGGCGCCGGATTTCCAAGCCTGATTTGAACTGTTTATTTTTTTATTTCTGCAACATCCTTTGCATTGAGTTCCAACACCCTGTTTTGAATTCTTTCATGAATTTGCAGATCTATTAATGGCATAGGAAACAACAATGGAGGAAATGTTGGAATAACAACAGAAGGAGCAACTTCCAGATCTTTCCATTCTAAACCGTTTATCTCCTTCCTTACTACCCAACCAAAATTAGTCATTTCTTTGTATTCATACTCCCAGCAATCTTTTAAAAGTATAACTGCATGGTTTTAAAATGTCTAACTGCATGGTTTTCCAGTTGTCCTTTAATTCCTGTCCAATATCTCATTCTCAGCTGTGACATTCGACGTTCTAATGGCATCTTCTCCAGTGGCATCATTACAAGTTGAAATGGGAGAGATCTAAAAGCACCACAGCAAATTCTCAGGGCTTGATTTTGTATGACCTCTATCTTTTTAAGTAATGTTTTATTGGTAGAACTATAAACCATACACCCGTAGTCAATATTTGGCCTTATCACAGCATTATAAATTCTTTTTAATGCTATACTACTGGCTCCCCACTCAACTTCAGCCAAAAACTCTAAAACATTTATTTTTTTTACATATTTCAATTAATTTCTCAATACGTATTTTAAATGTTAATTTATTATCCAAACATAAACCTAAAAATCTGATTATATTTACTTGTTCTAGCTGAGTTCCATACATTTTGATGTTTAATACTGGATTGCTTTTCTTTTTCGAGAAGCATATTACTTTTGTTTTTGCCACAGAAAACTCCATTTATTAGCCCAACTCTCAACTTCATTTACTGCTGTTTGCATTTTATTTTCTACAAATGTAACATTTCGTCCCTTTTTCCATATCGCTCCATCATCTGCATACAATGATCTTCCTATTCCTGATTTGATATTTTGAAATGTCATTTATCTTGATTAAACAAAATTGGGCTACTCACACCTCCTTGGGGTGTACCATTCTCAATTGGAAGAATCTTAGAAAATGCAGTCCCTACTCTTACTTGAATCGTTCTACCAAATAAAAAACTCAGAATCCAATTGTACATTCTCCCATATATTCCCATGTTTACCAATTTTAAAAGACCATCTTTCCACAACATATCATAGGCTTTTTCCACATCGAAAAACACTCCCACTAGTACCTCTTTCCCAATTTGAGCCTTTCGAATTTCATTTTCTAAACACACGATTGAGTCCATTGTGTTTCTCCTTTTTCTGAATCCACTTTGACATGCTGAAAAAATGTTTTTACTTTCTATCACGAAAACCAATCTACCCATAACCATCCGTTCCATAATTTTGCATAAGTTTAATGTCAATGCCATAGGTCTATAACTAGTTGGCTTAGAATGATCTTTTCCAGGTTTGGCTATTGGCATTATAACCCCATGTTTCCAATCTGCTGGCAAGCTTCCTTTCACCCAAATTTTGTTAAACTCAAAATGGTATTTAAAGATACATCAGACAGGTGTTTAATTATCTCATAACAAATGTCATCTTTCCTCTCTTTTTAACTCATATAACGTGAATTCTGAGTCTAACACACTTCCTGATGTATTCTTTTCATATATATATGAGATTTTTCCCTAATTTTCTGTTCCCTATTTTTTCTTATCATCCGAAATATTTTCATCATTATGAATTTTTGCAAATGATTCCACCAATATTTCTGCTTTATTCAATTCAATTCATCTTTATTTGTAAAGCGCTTATACAATGTAGATTGTGTCAAAGCAGCTTCACATGGAAGTAACAGCTTCACATTATTCACTTTATCATTATTATTAACTGATATTTTTCGATTACTAACTAAAACTGGAATATTATAATTTTTCTGAATTCCTCCCATCCTTCTGATCATATTCCAAACTTCGTTAATTTCAATTTCTTCCCCTATTCTATTACATAATTCTCTCCAGTAAAGTCTTTTTGCTTTTCTAATTTCTCTCCTAACTATTGCCTAAGCTTTCTTATAATTAATAAAATCATTAAACATACAGATCTCCTGGCTTTCTTCATTGCTTTATTTCTCTCCCTAACTGCATTACTACATTCTTTATTCCACCAAGGAACTGCTTTTTTATTGTTTACATTTTTCTTTTTGCCAATAACTTCCTCTGCTGTATTTGTTAATACTTCACTTATTTTCTCATTTAACTCTTCTATGCTATCATTGTCATTGACCATTTCCCACATTTTATCATGACATACATCTCTAAAAAGTTCCCAGTTAGCATCATTAAATTTCCATCCTAAAATTCTCTCTAACAAAGTATTAATGATGTCCACCCCAATTTTACACCATAATATATTTAATATATTTTTCACTCACATTTCCTAGCTAATTCTCCTGTCACAAGAATAATATCTAAAACAGATATACGTCCATGAGACAAATAAACTCTTGTGTAACACCCATTATTCATACATACTAATTGTCCCTAATCTAACATTTCTTCCACAATCAATCCATTACTGTCCGATTTATCACTCCCCCATAAAGTATTGTGAGCATTGAAATCACCACACCATACTACTTTCTGACTAATGTTATGTAACGATTGTTGACCTCTGCGTTGTGTTGTTCGCAATAGTCACCAACTCAAAGTAATGAAATTCTCCAAAAGTGATTCTCTGTGTTTCTTTATTCTGAGAAACAAATCACATAACATCACATGAAACAAGGCAGTATACTGCAGACAAAACCGCAGCAGCATCAGCCATTATCTGCTGAACTCTTTTTAACATTTTAACAAAATAAATTAACTTATAAAGAATATAATTTCACATACCTGAGAAACAAATCAAATCACATAACATCACATGAAACAGGGCAATATACAGCAGACAAAACTGAAATAAACAAAAGACGAAAATAAACAACACTGTCACTTTAAGTGTGGTCTTGCATCATTCGATTATACAATGCCTTGATAGCAACATGTATTTTTTACTATGAGAAACACAAAGCTCGATAATATTGCATTTCTTAATACATATTCGCTGTTTAAATCTATCAAAAGCATTATACATTTTTTTGACAACTCAATCACTCTTTTATATCCAAAAATAATCATGTTGTACACTTTAATCACATTGCTTTCACTCCTGTATTCAGAGCACTTATTCGCAGCAGCATCAGCCATTATCTGCTGAACTACGGTAGCTGTGCAAGGACAATATAAAGAAAAACGACTGCATGTTTTAACCACTAGGGGGCACCAAACTATCAATCATGTATACTCTTAATTTCATGTCATTCATCACAATGAATCTCTATTAACACTGTTACATTACCTCTTCTGACTTTCAATTTATCTTTACATAATTTTTCAAATGGATTGTAAAAAATTATTACCTTAATACTACAACACCCTTCCCAAACTTCTATTGAAACCACCTGATCCACCACCACCTCAACATTCCTGTATTTTACACCTTGTTTTATAAAAGTTGCAACTCCTCCTCCATTACCTTGTTTTCTATCTTTCCTAATATCTGTATATCCTTGTAAAACAAAATCTAACTGTGGTTTAGGCTACGTTTCTTAAGCACATATAATATCTGGTTTGTTTTCTAAATTGGAAATTACTTTTTTAAATTCTTGCCTATTAGCTATTAGGTTCTTGCATTCCATTGTAATATTAACAACACTATTAAGGGCCACCACATACTTGCTGAGAGTACGAAATCTGCATTTTTTTATTTCTCATTTATCAAGTCCACTGAGATACCCTCAATCTCTAGATACTTTTCTGCTGCTTTAATTATTATTCTGATTCTCTCAGTCCGACTTTCCATCTGTGCTGAACAATTCACTACTTCAGCCATAAAAGTAATAAACGCAACATTGCTTTTGATCTCAAATCTGTCTTTTATTAGTTTCTTTATCCATTTTCAACTTCTGTTGAATGATTTCTTTGCTTTTGTTACCAATCTCCCCACTCCTTCCAACTTTTTTAAGGCCTCTGAGTATGACATTCATTCTTGAATTCTAATATTTTGTACTTGAGCCGCATGCTTCCTCACTTTGCATCCTCCATATCCTGCACTGTGCTCTCCTCCACAGTTACAACATTTGGGACTAACTCCTTGACCACATTTACCATACTCATGCTCTCCTCCGCATTTAGCACATCTCTGCTTGCCTCTGCATTCTGCTGCCACATGTCTGAACTTTTGGCATTTATAACATCAACAAATCCCAGATATACTTTATTTGGCAGTTTGTTTTTATTAAAGTGAATCATAAAGGAAAGACTATCTCCCCTTTCACCATTTCTGGTGCATTTAAGTCTTTTCACATCAATAACCGCAGCACCAGTAAAGCCTTTTTTGATAATTTCGACTGTTACATCGGTAGGGATGCCAGTGATTACTCCTTTAACCGATTTCTTTTCTTCTTGGACAGTACAAGTCACTTTTTGCCACATGATTGATTTAATTTCTGCAGCTTTTTTTGTTGTCTGCTATCCTTACAGTATATTAGCAGCCTGCCGTCTCTCGACTTTTTAACACTTTCTACCAATCCTATCTCTTCCTTGATTGTTTTAGATATCTTCGGCGGACTAATCATGCTAAATGAACCAGAATCGAGTTTCATCACTACCTTAAATTCTTCTTTCTTCTTGTCAGATGCATTCCATTCTCACTATCAGTTTTTAGATGTATTAACTTCTGTTTCTTTTCCAATTTTCTACTGTAATCCATTCATTTTTCAAATTTCCCCCTACATCCGCGTCTGACATCTCCTCTTCCATTTCCGGATTGCTTCCAGAATCTTAGCTACCTCTTACCACGCACTCTCCAGTCACAAATCAGCTGTTGCCAATCCGCCTTGCCGAGAGACTGCTCCTAAACTAAAAGACTGAAGACCTTTAAAGGCTAAGTGGCATGCAGGGATTGGCTGGGACTTGGGCAGAGATGTGGAGTGGCAACCAATAAGGTAGCAGGAAAGATGGGATTGGTTGCAGCAAGAACAATTGAAACAGCCAATCAGAGACGGGAGTTGGCAGAGCAAGAAGAAGTGGACTGGGTGACAGACAGAAACACATGACGAGACACTAAAAAACAAACAAAAAAAAACAATAAAATAACCAAATAAGTGCTGGCATGTAACAGTGAAAATAAAGCAGCATGATATCATAAAGAACTGTATGCTTCTCAAGCTTTATGAGGTGTCATTCATGTCTTTTCAGGTGCACTCAGAGGACAATCGCCAGTTATATCATGTCATTTAGTTTTTGATTGTCAGCGTGATGTAGACCTTTGTGATTGTATTATACAATGTAGTTATAATGACATTTATACATGATCAAATTAGTGTGCAACTTGAGCAAAACTGATACTAAAACTGTTTTAAATTTGTTTGTTTTTGAAGTTTGGGCCAAAACAAATATGTTGCAATTTTAATAGTTTAAGTTCATTTGATGGACTATATAAAATAAGTGGATATTATCAATGCATTTATTGGGTAAAATAAAAGTGCTACCTTTTACTTATACATACATACATACATACAGTGCATTCGGAAAGTATTCATAGTGCTTCACTTTTTCCACAATTGTTTATGTTACAGCCTTATTTCACAATGGAATAAATTAATTTATTTCCTCAACCTTCTACACATAATACCCCATATTGAAAATGTGAATTTTTTTTAAATAGTTGTAAATTTATAAAAAAATTTAAAAGCTGAAAAATCACATGCACATAAGTATTCACAACCTTTGCTGTGAATTCCACTGATTCCATTCTTAAGATGTTTCAGCAGCTTAATTGGAATTTACCTGTGGTAAATTCAGTTGATTGGACATTTAAAAAGGCAAACACCTGTCTATATAAGTTCCCAGGGTTGACAGTGCATGCCAAAGCACAAACTAAGCATGAAGGCAAAGGAATTGTCTGTAGACATCCGAGACATGATTTTCTTGAGGCACAAGGCTCAAGAAAGGTTACAGAAAAATTCCTGCTGCTCTGAAAGTTCCAATGAGCACAGTGGCCTCCATCATCCATAAGTGGAAGATGTTTGGAACCACCAGGACTCTTCCTAGAGCTGGCCGGCCATCTAAGCTGAGTGATCGGGGGCAAAAGGTCAGGGAAGTGATCAATAGCTCGATCAAGGGTCAGGGAAGTGAGCTCCAGCATTCGCTTGTGGAGAGAGGAGAGCCTTACAGAAGGACAACCATCTGTGCAGCAATCCACCAATCAGGCCTGTATGGTAGAGTGGCCAGACGGAAGCCACTCCCCGCCGGAATTTGCCAAAAGGCATCCAAAGGACTCTCAGACCATAAGAAACAAAATTCTCTGGTTTGATGAGACTAAAATTGAACTCTTTGGAGTGAATGCCAGGCGTTTTGTTAGGATAAAACCAGGAACCACTCATCACCAGGCTAATACCAACCCTACAGTGAAGCATGGTGGTGGCAGCATCTTGCTGTGGGGATGTTTTTCAGCAGCAGGAACTGGAAGACTAGTCAGGATAGAGGGAAAGATGAATGCAGCAATGTACAGAGACATCCTGAATGAAAACCTGCTTCAGAGTGCTCTTGACCTCAGACTGGGGCGACGGTTCATCTTCCAGCAGGACAATGACCCAAAGCACACTGCCAAAATATCAATGGAATGTCTTCACAACAACTCAGTGAATGTCCTTGAGTGGCTCAGCCAGAGCCCAGACCTAAGTCCCATTAAACATCTCTGGAGAGATCTTAAAATGGCTGTACACCGTTGCTTCCCATTCAACCTGATAGAGCTTATGAGGTACTGCAAAGAAGAATGGGCAAAAATTTCCAAAGTCAGGTGTGCCAAGCTTGTGGCATCATATTCAAAAAGACTTGAGGCTACAATTGCTGCCAAAGGTGCATCAACAAAGTATTGAGCAAAGGCTGTGTACATGTGATTTTTCAGGGTTTTTTTTTTTTTTTTATAAATTTGCAACAATTTAAAAAATATGTTTTTTCACATTGTCATTATAAGGTATTGTGTGTATAATTTTGAGGAATATATATTCTAAAAAGTGCAATACATCATATTTTTACTAATACTATTTATCACATTTATATTATGTAAATGTATTAAATATGTTTTATGTGTACTTTGTGTAGGAACTTTATGAAATGTTGCAAATTTTAGTGTGTTTAAAGTACATGCATGTTAATTATAGTTCATATGTCACAAAAGGACACGGATACCATACGTAAATGAAATAACAGTTTATTGAGTGGATGGCACATGGTAAACAATGCAAACTGGAGATATTTCTGAATGATGTAGATAAACAGATGGATTGAGATGGACCAGAGGAGATATAGGAACCAGGAATCACAGATGGACAAATTCTGGGACATCAACAGACTCCAGGGGAGAGACCAGGAGCAACCAAACTAGGAGGAAGAGACGCAGACACTGGAGATCATGGAAGACAGAAGAGGTAAGTAAACTTAGAATCTAGCAATTGACACTGACCGTGTGGAGAGTGTTGTGCTTGAATAGCAACAAGGCTAACACTGAGAGGAGTGAGGTGTTGGGTTTTATGGGGCTGATGTGATGACTGGGGATGACGTGCAGGTATGGGGCTCATCAGAATCCACGTGACTGTGAGTGGGAAGAACCTGGCCTGGCTGTTACATTACACTGCAGGGTGGTCTCCTGACCACCCTCTTCTTTGACAGCAGGGGGGTCTTCCACAGCCTCTGGGAGCAGGACATGCAGGATGCGAAATGTGGAACTTATCAAGCAAGACTGGATATAGAATGTCATCTCTTGGGACCCAAGACCTTTCTTCAGAACCATATTCTTCTTGGTCCTCTAAGTATTCAAGTGTACCCCCACATTGTCTAGAGTTGATCATTTCCTTTACAGAGTAGATGGAACCCTACTTCGACAAGGAGTGGATAAGGGGGTTCTTCTACTGGAACAGTTTCTGTGGAAGAGAAGGGTAGAATGGTTTTAGGAGTAAGACATGGAAAGTGGAATGCATTCTGGATTATGAGGAAAGTTGCAAAAGGTTAATTTTTGAACCTTTAAAAGGTTAAAACTGTTAATTTTTTCTGTGATGGGGAAGGGACCAACAAATCTGGGACTCAGTTTCTTGCAGGGCCAGTGGATAGCCATATCCTTTGACTGACCTCATAACATGGAGTGCGATTGGCATAGTTCTTTTGTCTCCGTACAGCCCTCTGGAGACCATGTTTTGCTCAGTTTTAGACCTCCTTGTTCTGCCGGAACCAGTGGTCAAAGGCCGGGATGCACTGGAAGGACATGTGTCCAGTGGCAGTATGGCGCAAGGAATTTTGTGCATACTCGACCCAGCACAAAAACTGGTTCCAAGAGTCCTGTGACCATGGCAGAAGGTTTGCAGAAGTCCCCCCACCTCCTGGATCTTATGCCTCATTCGCACTAGCAGTGGCTTTGTAGCTGACTGTCGCTCTGGGTGACAACCTGCTGCAAATGCAGGAGAGAGGATCACGTTAGCCCAACTGGTGCTCCATTTGGCTCTCACTCAGGAAAGTCGCTCTTCATTGAAGGATTTTCAACTTTGTTGCGTTGCGCGACACATCCCACCTGATCACCAATGGTCACTTTTGCTTGCACAGACAGAGTTTGCTCACTTTCCATTGAAATGAATGGTCTCTTGTCACTTTGCAGCTGCGAGTCGCTCCTAGTGTGAATGAGGCTTTACTCTCAGTCTGTCAGTAAACACTGTCCAGACCTTGGAAAAACACTCCAGACCTGAGAAATAAACTGGGGACCTTGATCTGAAATAATATCTTCTGGATAACCATAGTTATGAAACGCATGGTTAAACATGAGCTTCAAAGTTACAATGGCAGATTGGGTGGAGGGTCTGGGTAAAAATGCACTCTTAAGGAGACCAGTGAGATGATAAGAAATATTACCATAGTTACAGATAAACCTTTTGGTAGAAGTTTGCAAACCAAAAACTCACTTTGATGGTAGTTGGTTGTGGTCATAAAGTGATGGCTTCCACATTCCCCTCATCACAACACCTGAAGCAGTGATCACGAAACCTAGGAAGTGAATAGTCATTTAATGGAATGAACACTTCTCAGCTCTTAGGAACAGGTTGGAATGCGGAGGATCCAGCCATGATAAGACCTTCACAATGTGTTGGGGATGTTCAGCCAGACTTGAGGAATAAATCAGAATATCATCAATATAGACTAAGACAGTCTTGAACAGAAACTCAAGAGTACCTAATTCATAAAATCCTGGAACACAGAAAGGGCAATAGCTAATCCATAGGGCATCGCCTGATGATACTCATATTAGGGGTGATAAACACTTCACAGGTCTTCCACTTGTCCTCTTTCCTTATTTGTATAAGATTGTATGCACTGCAGAGGTCTAGTTTGGTGAATATGCTGGCTCTGTAAAAATGTTCTATGGCTGCTAGGATGAGAGGAAGTAGGTATCTGTTCTTGATAGTGATCTTGTTGAGAGCGTGAAAGACAATGCAGGGATGAAGCTCCCCCATCCTTCTTGGCCACAAAGAAAAATCTGCAAGCAGCAGGGGAGTTAGACGGGTGGATGCAACTTTGGGTTAGGGCCTTTATTACGTACTCCTCCATGGTGTTATGTTCGATAATGGATAGGGGTAGACCTGTCCAATGGGCACTGGCTCACTCTCGATCAGGTGAGTCGCACAGTCCCATGTCCAATGAGGGGAAAGCTGGGTGGCTCTCTTGGGGGAAAATATATCCTGGAACTCCTAGTAACACCGGGGAACCTTTTCTGAACACTGATCTTTAGGACTTTCTATAGAAGTAGTACACAAAGACAAGGAGGTAATAGTTTTCTTTACAGGGAACTCATTTAAAAAAAAGAAATAAATAAACATATTTTTCCCACTTGAGGATTTCCCCTGTGCCCCTAAAGAGTACAAGGCTGTGTTTTACCGACCATGGGTGCCCTAAGATGATGTAAGCAGTGGACCATTCCAGAACCAGTAAACAAATTTCCTCTTTGTGAAACAACCCAACCCCCATTTTTTTTTCGATCATAGACTGAACATTTATGGCTTTTCTCTGAGGAATGAGTCTTGCAGTAAAGCTGATGGCAGAGGGTGTCGTAGATGAAATTGCCTGTTGAACTGGAGTAAAGGAGTGCCACCACTGGAAGAGAGATGTTAGGTGCAGTAAGTGTCATAACAGTAGCGAGAGGTTGCATGTGTAGCTCCTGGACCATCTAATATGTCCGGTACTTTAAGAATTAGCTCATAAGTTCGAATTAATTCAAATTAATTCTCGGGGATTAGAATCAGAAGATTCAAACGACTGGCTTACAGTCAGAAATAGATTATCATGTACACCTACATCATCTATTGGTCCACCCTAATAGAAGCAACTTAACTTTACATTTAGTAAATCTGTGTTATATTATTATTTGGCCAACAATAACAATAAACACAGGATTTCACAAGCAAGGTAGCAAGACCATGTAACTGAGGCAGTAACTAAGAAACACATAAAAACACTGACAAGGATCTTAAAATGAAACACAAGTTTATTAAGCTACACACACAGTAAACTACGTAAAACAGACAAACATATGGATACACACAAACTACGTAAAACAGACAAACATATGGATACACACACAAACAGTTCTGGGATGAGTTGAATGACTAAGGATGAACAACTTAGTCCCAAACGTCTCGCACTTGCTAAGTTCTTAGCATTGCAACCTGAGAAAACCACAGAGCAGAGAATCTGACTAGGATTTACTGTTAAACTCAATTAACACCAGCTTCAGCAAGGAGTGAAAAGTTGGTTTGTGTTTACTTGCTTTTTGATGACCAATCTAACTCGTCAGCCGGTTGAGGGGAACCCCGGCAATTGGTTGTAGCGCGTTGACGTGGTTGGGATGTCCTTTGTTGGAGAGGAATTTTCCTTCGTCTCCTGGAGCGTGGGACTCAATGTCCCGGTGACGGAGAGTTTGACATCAGCAAGCGGGAAGTTTGCTGAATGGGGATTCCTCCAGCGGCTTGCTCTTTGGCAAAATTACGAGACTTAGGAAGTCACAGTTCAGAGAAGTTGAATGACTGACCCTACTGCTGGATGAGATGACGTCCGAGTGTTCACGAGAAAGCGGTTATACGAGCAGGACAGGGTCAGACTGAGTTCATGCGAGTCACGAGCGTACACAGAAGCAGCACGGGGTCTCGTTGCCGTGGTGATGTTACGGCGGACAGACGCAGGCCTTACGGGATGATTCTTTCGGGAGTGGTGTCCGGCAGGCAGGTTGTAAAGGCGGGAAGTGTGCAACGCAAAGTTTGTGTGTAGAACCCCTCGTGAAACCAAGCGAAAGCCATAAAGTTTGCAAGTTTTGGGGTTTTATAGTGGGCAGAACTTAGGCAAGCCTACTCGGTGATTGTCCAATAGCCGTGGCTACACCCAGGGAGGGGAAATCAGTGGTCACGCGTTGGAAATAAAACTTCACTTACTGTTATCACAAATTCAATGAAGCTCTGTAATTAACTACTATTTGCAGATTCAGTTTTATCATTCAAATCAATGTTTCCTGAGGCCTTAAAACTCCAGATTGACACCAAACATCACGGCCTTTAATAAATACAGTTAATCACGTGCGTTACACCCGCTGCAACGTTTCATTTACATGCGACACTATAGATAAAAACACTTGCTTACATACATAGTAAAACATACATAACTATTAGCAATAAAACATTAAAGCAAAACACACTTTTAAACGTGAAATGTCCGATAATTGCATGGGCCTTTTGTTCAGAGAATAATAACTGGGTTATTTCCCTGGACAGAAAAAGAAGCGGGGAGGCCGCACACCCGTAGATACACAAATGTGTCTTTCTTCCTTTGGGTGTCAAATTTATTTACAACAGTCATGTGAATCGCAAATGGCCCAAAATGCGCGGATAGGCCATTAAGTTGTAACTGGGGTTACAACACGTCTTTGTTTCATAAAGAGGAAGAAGAGTGTGTATTGGAATTAAGCTTCGGGCAATACTTAAGAAGGAGACGAGGGGGTGCAACATGAGGCTTTTCTGCTGATTGTCAACTCCGCTTAGAAACATGGCTGAGTTCCTACACATGTTTTCTTGCATTGCATGAATGGCACTGACCGTGAGGTGTGCTGGATGGATAGGCCATAATGTTCGGAAATGCCCCATCTTCCTACAATACAAGCAGAGACCCCATGTTCATCTGACGGAGTCGCTCTGCTTTGGATAATCATCCCAGATTGAGGATTATAGATTTGAGACTGTATTCTGGAAGGGTGGATAAAACAGGTTGACGGAGGAGTAAGTAACTGAGGTTACCAGGATTATCTCTGCTACAGGCTTCCATATATATTAGGAGCATCAACTCGATAACTGGATTAAGTTTTCCAGGCCATAAGTATCATCATAGGTGGCTAATTGCATTCTCAGACGCGGTTGGAGATCTTGATGGTACGTTGTCTTCAGGGCACATTCATCCCAGAGGCTTGCGGCTGTAAGTGTGTGATATTTTAAGGAATACTCTTGAACTGACACCGTACCTTGTGTGGCAGGAAGAGTAATCAAGCACCACAGTAAAACTGCAGATATTCAGGCATAAGCCCTGGTGGGTGACTTATTTACAAATGATCCAGAAGGTGAGTGTAGAGAAAAGATAAGTATTGCTCAGCGGAGGGTTCTAGATGGTGAGTTGGGGTGTTCTCTGGGGTGTGCTCGATGCAGTCTGGTGAGGGTTGTGAATGCTGTGTTTAGTTACTGGAATCTGGAGAGCGAGGGAGAGAGATATTAGCATCTATGTAAGCTGATCGTTTGTAGGACACTAAGGCTCTGGAGACTTCAGCTTATATCTTCTCCCTCTGATTGTCTGCAGGTGCTGATGAGGTGAGTCCAGGTGACGAGAATATGGCTCACTGCAACATCAGAAAGGAGTACTCGCCACACTTGTGAGTCCAATAGTGCTTGAAATGGATCTGTGCTGCTCATCCTGTCGGTTATGGTCCGACCTTCTGTCACGGAAGGACACAGATACCAGACGTAATTGAAATAACAGTTAATTGTTAAACAATGCAAACTGAAGATGGTTATTTCTAGATGATGAAGATGAATAGATGCATCAGGATGGACTGAATGAGATATAGAAACCAAAAAACACAGATAGATGAACTCAGTAACATCAATGAATACTAGGGAGACCAGGAGGAATCACACTAGGAGGGAGAGACGCAGACACTGGGTACATGAAAGACAAGAGAGGTAAGTAAACTTAGAATCTAGAAATTGACACTAACTGTGTGAAGATTGTTGTCTTTCAATAGCAATGAGGCTGGACAATGAGTGGAGTGAGGTGCTGAGTTTTATGGGGATGATGTGCTGACTGGGAATAATGTGCAGGTGCAGGGCTCAGAATACAGGTGACTGTGATCAGAGTGATTGCGATGACTGAGTGGGGAGAACCTGGCCTGACTGTTACATTATATAGACAACTAAAACATATTTTAAATACTACATATGAGCATCCTCTTCAGCCTGTATTTAAAAAAAAAATGGTATATTAAAAAACATTTAAATATTTTTGCATACAATTCACACAAATACACTATAGTAATAAAATATGCAAATATACAACTTCCAAAGGTCATAAATATTATGCAATAATCTTCTATTATTGTATATGTCCCTTTTAACCCCCAGGGGTCGAAGATATACTCGTTTTGAAGCATCTTCACCTCATAATGCTAAAATAAACTTAAATTACACTTTCAGTTTTGATCGTACAGATAAGGTCAATACATCAATCGAATCTGTTAGGTGTCTAGTTTTTATTGTGTACACTCACAATGACAACAAACGTGTGTGCTTTTGCAAAATAAGGATAATAAACAGTGTAGGCATTTTCTCTTTTCTGTCTCTGCGAACTGTTTTTAGAAACGCATTAGTAAAATGCTCTGAAATGCCGCGAAAACAAAACACAGACATGAGACACATATTAATAGAAAGCTTAAAGTGTCTACTTTTAAATGGAGCATGTGCATGTTGAAAACAAACATTGCTTGATAAAGTAATTCATATGAAACCAACGCTATGTCTAGTTTCTCAGTCTGAGCTCATTAGAGTTAATGCTACCACGCCCATGAGGCTTTGTTATTACAATCGTCTGCGTGAAACGCACGGAACAGGCAGACTGGTCAGAAAAAAAAAACATGGCATTAAAATGAACTGAAACTCATCAAATAATCAACAAAGAGGCATGAGAGATATATCTATCGAAAACCTAATATGTCTAGTTTTGCATTAACCAATTCAAGTCGAAAACAAATAATGTCTTATCATGTAATCCGTATAAAAGTAAGGACTAGTATGGATTCGCCTCATGGCTTCATTACAGCTAACATGATCCCGCCCTCAGTGAGCGCGCAATTCATATGGAAAGAACTGAGGTGAGACAGGTAATTATGTACACGCTTCCTGAGACATGGCATAAAATGACAAGCTTTATTATAGTTACTTACTTTCGTTTGATTGATAGCATGCTACACGAGTGAAGAAGTATGGTACTGAACAGCAACAAAGAATTTACTTTCTCCTCAGAGTAAGAGCGCAACTCTGATGACGGAACCTTACCTTCATGATTTATATGAAATGTGTCCTTACAGACCACTTATAGTTTCATTGCTATACAAAGTGTATCCTATAACCTGTATATAGCGTATAATGATAAACATAGGCGTATATAATAACATGTAATGTTATATGAAATAAACAATTTTATATGTATGTATTATTATATTACCATAGTGGTTATATTGCCACAGAAACTATTGAATTAATAAAACAAATTATCTCATGTACTTTACTATAGTATGTTTCAAACTACACTATTCACTATAAATTACTAAATGTTTTTCATGCGAGTATGGTAAACTTATTTGTGGTTGATAGTGTTAAAATATAGTCTCCTTGTTGTTTGCATTCTGTTCCGCCAAGTATGCATATGCTAAGCTATTGTAAAAAAATATTTTGACAGTTGTTTACAAAACAGGTGCTGTTCAGTTTATAATCCATATTGTAGTAACTGAGTTTATTAGGCAAATTAGTACTAGTATCAGTGAACATCACAAAAATGTTAATAATGTGGTTTATGTAATAAGCCTGCTTTTTTATTTCCAGATGTAAAAACAACAGCGGTAAGGAGAGACTGATGTTGACATGGCTCCACAGGCTCTGAGCAGCTGTACAGCTAAGACCATCTGATGCTCACACTATGCTTTTACAAACCTTACACCCTTTATTATATTACACTCTTGGTCACACTTTACAATAAGGTTCATTAGTTAATGTTAGTTAATGCATTTACTAACATGAACAAACAATGAACAGTACATTTACTACAGCATTTGTTTATGTTAGTTAACGTTAGTTAATGAAAATACAGTTGTTCATTGTTAGTTCATGTTAATTCACGGTGCATTAACTAATGTTAACAAAGCATGAACTTGTATTGTAATAATGCGTTAGTGAATGTTGAATTATGGTTAACAAATGCTGTCCAAGTGTTGTTCATGATTAGTTCATGTTAGTATTTGCAATAACTAGTGAACCTTATTGTAAAGTGTTACCACACACTTTATATTTACATTGTTGATTTTGCCCTGAATGTGTCTTCTGTACACAATGTTTCATGTGTAAATTTAACTGCATGCCTTAAGTTATATGTAAAGTGTCCAGGGCCCCAAAACACCCTTAGACCCCTGGGGTAATATTATTTGGCTGGTTTCTCTGTAAAATCAATCAATCACCCATTTTTTCAAAGATTTATATGCACTCCATAACACCCTGGTTACTAATGTAACCCATGTTCCCCGAAGAGGGAACGGAGACGTGTGTCTAAAGCTGTGGTCATACTAGAGTTTGAGCTTGCGAAATTCTGTTGTACGGCGCTGTGAAAATGGGGCGGGATTAAACAAGATGATTAGCCATTAAAAAAGCGAGCGATTGCTCCATGTTTTAAATTTCTGTTCAGAGAGGTCTGGTTTTGATCCTGGATTAGTCTCACGCAGTCAATTGATGCGATTTCGCAGGTCAGAGTTCACCAAGCTTGAACTTTGCACCGCAGCAAAATGAGAAACTTGACGCATGACCCTGTGTTTCCGGTCTGACGCATTCGCGTGCGTATGAATGGAAGTCTATAGGGAGAAAAGTCCAGTGTGACCGCAGCTTAACACTTTGGGAGATCACCAGATGACCAATCACTCTAAAGAGTAAGAAAATGGGCCAATGAATGCCAGGAAGTTGGCAGAGCTCAGCTCTGCAGGTGCTGGTGATTAATCGTTAGTAGAGTATATAACCGCACATGGAGAGAGCAGTTAGACTTTTAGCCGCTGAAGACCCAGCTGGTGTGGCAAAGGAAACACATGTCTGTTTCCTCTTTGGGCAATGTGTAACATTAGTAACTAGGACACACCCCTTCAGTGGGAACTTCAAAGTGTTTCTAACACTTTGGAAGAGTGTATGGAAATGCCCCTGATGTGAAGGGGGAGTGCTACATATAAGTTGGATAGCAGGTAGGGAAGACACTGGTCCACTTAAGAAGGTAGAACACTCTGTGGCTGAATGGTGCATATGGGATTGCCAATAGGGATCACACATAGCTGGCACAAACCCCCAGCATGCGGGTACACCAAGCAGGCATACCAGATGGGTGATTCTCAAGAAAACTTAGTTTAAAAATTTTCAAACCGAATTTTTAAAAAATGTTTATATTAACTTTTTGTTTTTGCAGATATTTGAAACAAAGTATGGAGCGTTTGTCAACATTAATAAAAAAATACATATTAATTAGTACCTTTTTGAGCATAATTTCCAAAATAAGTAATGAAAAACCTCATTACCGCAACAGTCTGAAAAATCAACTCAATTCACATTGACATTCATAAAAAAAGAATTATTAACAGTCATGTACAGTTACTTGAGATTTTGAAATAACGTTTATTTTTAAATTAAGTTTTTTTTTCATTACCAAAACACCCTACACAACAGACAACACTTTTTTTATATATTTTGATAAAACCTGATGTATTTTCAAAATGATGTGGCTAACCTAAAAGGACATAATTTGTAGACTATGCACATGGATTGAAAAGCAATTTAAAAATAAAAAAATAAATAACACCTAATGAACATTGGTTGCGGTAAAGATATTAGGTTGCAGAATATAGGGTAATTATTTCAACATTGATTTTAAGTACACTATGTATGAGATTTAGAAAAAAACAACATTGAATTTCAAATCAGTTTTATTTTTAGTGCTTTAAAAACTAAAAAAATACTTCAAAGAATAATTTCTATGTGCTTGGATAAGCTGAAATGAATCATCCCTGCTAGATGGTGTGATCTCTTTTACAGGTTGGTATTCCTTATTTGGTAATCAAACTTGGTGTCTTAGCTGGTCAAAAAGGGGTGAACAACAGTAAAGTACGCACTGTTGTGGTTTTTTTTATCAAAATTTTTTAATTTAATAAAAAAAAATATATATATATATATATATATATATATATATATATATATATATATTATTTAGAATTTTAAGTGGGTTTTAAGGGTCTTTATTTATGCTTTAATTAACATACATTTCCCCTATTGAAAACAATGACATTTTTTACATTTTTATTTTAATTATGTTTAAATTAGTGCTTTATTTCCAAGTAGAGTCTGTCTGCAGACTGCAAGACTGGGGCATAACATGAAGGGGGCGTAACTTGTAGTAGAGGTGTAACTTAAAGTTATGGAGACCCTCATGTCAAACTATGTTGTCGGCAAGATGGCGTTGTACATAGTTATTAACATCTACACCTACTCCACACCTAAACCCAACTGTCAAAGTTATTAACACCTATACCTACCACAACCCTAAACCCAACCATCATCTGTATTAATGTACAGCTGCAGAGGCTTTCATACTTGATGTGCTCAAGGAAGTCAGCGAGTTGCTAAATAAATGAATATAATAATATATCAAATTAATTGGTTTTGGATAAATTTGGAGAAAACTCAACATTTGGTGAAAATGTTCTCTTGTAAGTAATTCTGCCATCTTGCCAACAAAATCTTGTGGCATCTCACATGGTTCAATGGGATCTCCATAACTGCAAGTTACGCCTCTCAAGTTACGCCTCTCAAGTTACGCCTTACTACAAGTTACGCACCTTCATGTTACGCCCCTGTCTTGCAGTCCACTTGGTATTTCCAGGTAAAATAGAAACAACAAAACAAAAGGCAAATTAGCACCCTCTGGTCATTAAAAACACATGCAATGACATGGTGTTAATGCTAGGTTCTAGTATTACTATCTCTACAATGCTGCTTGTGAATTCCTTTCTAGACAAGCTAAAATACTTCTTTCTGACAAGGTATCAATATTTGTTGTTTGACAGTGATTTGAAGGTAAAACTTTGTATTTTGATTACAGTAAAAACTAAATATGGCTATAAAGAGACTACACAAACGGCTTAACATTTTGTATGATGTAGTGTGTTTGTGTTTCCCACTTAGTGTCACTCCTTTACACAGGTGCACTTTTTTTCAGAATCATGGTGAATTTGTATTTTTGCAAACAAAATATTTTCTTAATGTTCCTATTTGACTTAATGGTTATTTTTTCTCACTCTGTGTGTGTGTGTGTGTGTGTGTGTGTGTGTGTGTGTGTGTGTGTACATTTCCTAACACTGTAGAGTGTTTCTTTTAGTAATTACACCTGCTATGCCTCCCCAAATCTAACTTCTAGAAATATAAAAGATCTTCTTTCCTGGCAGCCATCTTGAGACAACTGGCCCATGTGGTCCTTTATACAAAATTAAACTTTATTTAAACTCTTAATGTTTGTTTAAACAGTATTTTAAAATGGTTGCAGACGATGAGAACATTTGTCACGGACACATAATGTTTCCGCTTTTTCTCATTATCATTATACATGAATATTCTGTAAATTATTTGTTCTGTCGTGTAAGATAATTTATTAGAACAATTCATTTGTTTTTATTCAAACATTTTTATGCTAATTAGTTTAAATTACAACATAACACACATTCAAACACATGGACATGTTACGGTAATGAGAATTTCAGTAGAAAATGCAGTAAAATTATAAAAAATAAATTATGTTGAAATTACACATTGTGCTTCATAAAGAATAGCGTTGTTTTTATTATAGTGTTTTTTTGTATTAACAAATTACTAAGTTTTATACTTAAAATCTTAAGTGCCATGTTGTTTTAACGGTTTTGTGAGAAATCCCAGGCATCGTACTGGGTCAGGCACCCGGCTCCTCCACTGAGTTGGGCGCTGGGAGCCTTGGAGGAACTCTATAGAGTTGACCGTACAGGGAACTCGCTTAGCAGAGCAGAATAAGCGCACATATCTCTATGTTATGGAGCATGGCACAGCAAGCATTTTTGACCCCAAGCTCAGTTTCCTCCCAATTGACCAGGGTTACCCAGTAATCAGGAGGAAATGGGCCCCACTCAAAGATTATAAAATCTTGGGAATATGTTATGTGTCTCCAAGTCCGCAGCTCTACAAAATCTGTTAGAGAGGCACCGCATACTCACGCCCAAAAGGAGGCACCACTCTTGCTCCCACTCCCAGGGGACACGGCTTGTCCTGGCAGACAAGCAAGGGCCATGGAATCAACTATCCAGTGAGCCAACCTCTGCTTTGATACGGCAACTCCCTTCTGCTGATCATAAGAAAAAATAGCTGCCTAAAAACATATGCTCTAAGTGCAGTCACATTAAGTGCAGTGCACAGACACAGCAATGCAAGGGTTGGGTCTGCTTCCTTCACAGGCAGCGCTTGGTTGGCTGTTCTGAAAGGGGTTGTAGAAATAGGTTGTAGAAAAAAACATCCTAACCAATACGCCTTTCCACTCCCACAATGGTACGAAACTGTGAAGAGCAAGAAACACTCAACAGTGTTATAATAAATTAGCTTATTTCCAATTTGATCAAAATGATCTTGCTGATTCTGGTGTTATAATCCCAAACCTCTAAGGACAAGATGGACACTCACAAGGTCACTGTGCTCATGTATATTTAGGACCTGTACATCAATTTAAATTTTATATCTACCTACATGGGTAATAAATAAAACTGATAATAATGCTAAGAAAAAATATAGTTTCAAATGTTATACATAATTATACAGTAACTGTGGTCTTAAAATTTACTTTTGTATTTCAAGTGATATCATTCTTGTTGTTGTGGCCATGTTGCTTGTGTTGGAGCTCTCACATGGATTCGTTATTCCCATTTGAATCATTTTTATTTAATACATCCCCGTTCGTTACTATCTTCCTTTTTAAGAGAGGGTACAGTTATTGTTTCACCCTCTATGTCAATTTTTTGTCTACCTTTGAGTACAGAAGCATAAGTGGAGGCATTGAAGCTGGATCTGGAGCATTGGAGGCAGTGGAAACATGAAAAGAAGTAAAAAGTAGAGAAAGTAAGTTATAGAAAAAGTAGAGAGCTATGCTTGGTATGCTTGAAACATCCCCAGCTGCCATTCTTTCATCTGAGGTAAATGTGCGATACAATGTCAAAACTCTTTTCACCTCAACTTATGTGTTTCTTTGTCTAGGTCCAGCGCACCAGTGACAAAGCACTACTGCAGCCTCTGGGTATAGCAGTGGAAGATGTACGCTAGGACCCCAGGGGAGAGTCTCTTCTCCCTTCTGTGTTTGGGACGAGTGTGCCACACGCCTCCTTTTGAGCAACGCTCCCAGCCATTAGATCGCCCCCTGCAGGCTGGCTGTCATAAAGCCTCAAAAAAGCCTCTAGCTTCTCTTTTGTTTGCTGATACATGCCAAACATTAACTATGTCAGGAAAAACAGGTGATCATTATCTAGCAGTAATTCTTTTTATTGGTCTAAAATAATAATTAGGAAGACAAAACTAATGTTAGCCGATCTCCAGATCAATCTCCTGTAACGTTATCTAAACTTGATTTACAGGATGTCTATTACATTTTGAGTTTCAGCATTTTATTGATTTAATCCACTGAATTTGCTGTTTCAAAAGTACAAAAAAATTTAAAAAGAGAATCTTAAAAAACAAATAGAAATGTAAATGTTTATTTTGCAGTCCAACATGTTTTGTTTTTATCAAATTATTAAAAGCAGCTTATATCACACAGTTTTAATAAATCATGTGTTTTTAAATGTAAGTGCTTATATTTATTTCATGAGCCTTTGTTAGTGTGCAGATACGGGCAATCAAATGAGAAGTTTGGAGGGCATGGGTGATTTGAGGTACAAGCGTTTGGTTAGAAGCTTGATTCCGCGGCTCTACCTCTGGCTCCAACATGCAGTCTTTTTACGCATGCCCAGGCTCCTATTTCAGCAGTTTTTTGCAACAGTTTGTGCCCCTCATTAGGCGTTTTGCATTCAAAGAGTTCAATCGGAAAAGGCGCCGTCACATCATCTATATTTTTCATGATCATTGGTTTGAAATTAACACAGAGAACCGCTTCACCCCCCTCCGCGATATGGAACATGACATCACAATTGTATACGATTCCATAGTTTGACACGTCTGTGCTACTTCTGCTAAAGGTAATGTGTGCACACGCTGTTTTCCTTGTGTTTGTGTTAATGATATATCTGCTAAGGTACCCACTATCCTGAATTCTGATGAGAGCATGCATGCAGGGATGAACAACGTCATCCTGTATTTGGGGGTTGAACGCCACCAGTCTGTCACAGACAGAGATTCTGAAGAGGAACTTTAAGAGCCTGATAGAGATGGTTTGGCGCACTTCACCTACGATGCAAATCATAATTTCTGGACCACTTTTTGCTTAGCCCCAATGACATGAATGGTTCAGTAGATTTTTTGTTCTAAATTAATGGTTGACATAGTGTAAATAACAGAAGCTTTTCTTTGTTAACAACTGGAATGTTTTCTGGAGGTGTCCGAAGCTTTTTTGTGCTGATGGTCTGCACCTTAGCAGAGCTGAAGCTGAACTCCTGTTAGTCAACATCTCCAGGATGCTTCATACTATTTGACTAATAAGTCAAAATTATTCATCATAGCCCTATAGACTCTTGGTCGTCCCACTTAAAATCACAGAATTGCATATCTGGCTCATCCCTTAGAAACTATGTCTGTTCCTCATATTGTTCGATCAAGAAGTAAATTTACTATGTGTTCAAAAAAACATCTAATCAGGATAATTTTTTTTTTAAGGTTCAGTCTTCTAAACATCAGGTCACTCTCACCTAAAGCACTTATTGTAAATGAAATAACAAACAATAACCTTAATTGCACTCTGTCATATTAAAACTTGTCTTAAAACAAATGTACATATTAGTTTAAATGACTGGTTTATGATGGTTTAAAGGGCACCTAGGTTACCACTTTTTGTAGATTTAATATAAGTCTTTTGTGTCTCTAGAATGTGTCTGTAAAGTTTCGTCTCAAAACACCCATCATATTTTTTATTTTACCTGTCATAAGTTTCTACTTTGTAGCATTTAGCATCAGCTAGCATTTTTTGTGTACTGCGCCTTTAAGGCTAGTCCTTCACACCCACCGTTTCCACATGCTTGGCAGCGGCTCCCTCGGCTGCGTCAGACAACAGACAAACACAAAGGAATAAGATCTCACGTAACGTTTGTGAGGAAAAACTACAGTAAGGATCTTACCAATAAGTATTTGATGCATGTTGTGGAGCTGCAAGGATGAGTCACACAATGTCGTTACAAAGTTCTCACACACACAGCGCTGACAGGCACACACAGACGGCGCACGTTTAGCTTTGCACTGTTTTTGCACGCAAATGTGACAGGATACAGGTTAATATCCTCTGCTGTATGGATATCTGTTATGTTAATGTACAAAATAAACCTGATTTAAAGTCCACAAACCGGGATTGAAGCGTCTTTTATAATTGTTCTGACACGCGGCTGTAGTGATGAAGTGAAGCTGAAGTAAATCGCTGTAATTTATTACACACATGCACTGTTTTAAAACATTTTAAACTTGTAAAACTCACTCTTGATCACATTTGATGATGATTGATGATCCTACCCTTACAAAAATTACCTGCGGTATTTTTGTGGTAAACCATGAAATGTACAACACAAAAATTATGTGGTAATTGTGTAGTACTTTGTTGTTTTTAGGGACGTTTTAACACAGGATTCTGTGTTGTACAGTATGTAATACTCCTGTAGTTTTCTTGTGGTAGTGTGTGATATCACTTTCATACGTCTGTAGTATTTACCACAGGATTCTGTTGTTTAATATGTAATACTCCTGTAGTATTCTTGTGGTAATATGCGGTATTACTTTAACATTTCTGTAATATTTACCACGTGATTCTGTTGTTTAGTATGTAATACTCCTGTAGTATTCTTGTGGTAATATGCTGTATTACTTTAACATTTCTGTAGTATTTACCACAGGATTCTGTTGTTTACTATGTAATACTCCTGTAGTATTCTTGTGGTAATATGGGGTATTACTTTAACATTTCTGTAGTATTTACCACAGGATTCTGTTGTTCAGTATGTAATACTCCTGTAGTATTCTTGTGGTAATTTGTGGTATTACTTTAACATTTCTGTAGTATTTACCACAGGATTCTGTTCAGTATGTAATACTCCTGTAGTATTATTGTGGTAATTTGTGGTATTGCTTTAACATTTCTGTAGTATTTACCACAGGATTCTGTTGTTCATTAT
>CAIGQZ010032901.1:373291-384158 GCA_903798205.1 Danio tinwini | reverse complement strand
ACACACACACACACACACACACACACACACACACACACACACACACACACATATATATATATATTTACATACACTGTATATGGCACAGCTATGCATGAATAGTCACTAGACAAATGTAGCCAAGGTGAGTACATCCTTAATTTTCCATCAAAATATGTAATAATGCACACATTATTAAAAATAGAAATTTATTCATCAACAATTACAGAAAATATTAATGTATGATTAAAAGAATGAACAATAGTAACCATTATAAATAAATACAAGTCAACAAGACATGAAACTAAACTTTAATTAAACTTATTCAAACAATCATGTATTTCAGAACCCCATGTTCTGCTGCATCTCCACACAGTTGGGCCAGTTCTGCAGGACTTCGCTTGTTTTTGTCATCACATCCTTCAGTGCAGCAGTCAGACTGGAACAGAGTTGTGACATGAGGCTGTCCATGCATGAGAAACCGATTCATACTGAAGATGAAGTGACCACACCAGCATCTGGCTTAGATGAAGACACACAGGCAGGTGGAGGGATGCAGGGGCTTGTCCATGGCACTACAGCATCTTCAACATCTCCATCATTTTCAGCACACTGCTGTTCTTCAACATCCTCACTGCACACACCAGTCTGAGGACATTTCAGATTAAACAAAACACTTAATAAAGAAGCCATTTTAACAGCACACTGTTATTTAAGTTCTGAACTGGAAGCAATAAATTGATCTACATGTTTCGAATTCAGGTTTTCCCTTTTTTCTGCAAACGCCTGTTTCCTTGCCTTTCAGGTCTTTCTTCAGCCCAGAAAAGGCACATTAATCAACATTAAGGAAAGTGTTGTAATAGCTGTTTGAAATTACAATATTTTGTTAAAAAATATGATGGTAGCATTTGTTCAGTCACTTTGCACCAGCTAACACACAAACACAAGTGCTTCCTTCTCTATAACAACCAGACAAGAGTCATGTTACCGCTGTGATGTGTGCTCAAAATTACATTTTCATAAATTTATCACCAAATGAACAGAAGAAAACATTAGATGTATTAATATTGCACTTTTATTGCATCTTTACACTTTCAGTAATTCTACAGTTCACTGTACAGTAGCTCAACTATTGTGATTTTACTGTAACTGAAGGAACTGTCTTTCTGGTTTTAATTATTTACATGTCAAGACGTCTGCATCTATTTTTTTCACAGTATGACGTATCATCTTCTTGCCGTATGCTTTTTCGTGGCCTCCTGGGATAGATGTACCCATCTGATGAACACTTTAGAATGTAGGCAGAAGCAGTAGGGGATTTCTCGCTTTCTCTTTCACCAGTAAAAAGTTATTTCTTATAAGGATTCGTCTTGGAATAAGGCACGCAAATCTGAAAGCCTTAAAAAAAGTCATAGTGCTACCGGTTGTCAACAAACTAGGATTTGATTCACCATTTGCGGAGTCGGTTTGAGGTTTTGATTCACCATTTGCGGAGTCGGTTTGAGGGTTTGAGTCACCATTTGTGATGTCAGTTTGAGTATTTGATTCACCATTTGCGGAGTCGGCTTGAGGTTTTGATTCACAATTTGCGATGTCGGTTTGATGATTTGATTTATAGTTTGAGCATTTGATTTATCATTTGATCTTTTAAGCATTTGAATTTTCATTTTAATGTTGTTAGGAAAAAACTTCCATAAGAAAGTACAGATATTTGTGTAAAAAAAGTAAGAAGTAAAAGTAAAAAGTTGTCAGAAAAATAAGTAGTGGACTAAAGTACTGATACCAGAAAAATCTACTCAAGTACAGTAACAAAGTATTTGTACTTCATTACTTCCCATCTCTGATTCACTACTTGATCTCTTAAAAAAAAAATCAGTTAATTTTACGGTAAAATAACGGCAGCTGTTTTGTCCAAAATTTTTCTGTAAAAAAATACGGAAGTTTATAGAACTGAAGCGAATAATCTGTTCACTTCCTTTATTTGGAGACAGGAAGTAGGGTAAAATTGAAAAGAGCAAAATGAATTTAGATACACCAAAATAAAAGAAACATTTCACATTTGTATTGCTAATGTGACATAAGCACACATGAAATAACAGTGTGTATACATTTATGCATACAAAAATACTGTAACACCTGATTTCTCTTATTTTAAACTGTTTACTGACTAAACTGCATCATATTGGATCAAAATAAATACTAAACTATATGCAACATATTTCACTCATCAGAGCATAACACAATTAACATCACAGCACTTACGTCTAAGTAAAGATTCATTTAAATATCTGTACTTAACACAAAATACTAGCAAATATCTGAATTATACTTTAACATCAGATTACATACCAAAGATGCTTTCGTAAAACAAGAAATGTAGCAGATGGCTGAGGATGAGATATTTACAATAGCAGTCTGCATGCAACAGACTGATGGTAATCCTATACTGATGACATCATCCACTAGTATCACACATGACACTCCCTGTCTGGTATCACAAGATACCAAACACACAACTAAGCTATGAGAAGGATAAACCAGTCCTAGGATTAGTCTAGAGGAATGAGCATCACCACTTCAGTTATGGGTCTATGAATATTTGTCCATGACCTTGATCTCCACCTTTCGTACCCTTTCATCTTCACTTGGGACCACTCGTACGATGCGCCCCAGAGGACACTGATTACGTTTAGACAATTGGTCTTTCATAAGAACCACACTGCCCTCCTTGATATCTTGTTTTTTTTCTAGGTTGCAATGTGGAGTGCTATTGCTTTCTCCACCTGTCCCAGAAGGTAGATGCCAAACTTTGAACCTGTTTCCACTGCTTTCTGTAAAGGTCAGCATGATCAAACTCTCCTGGTGGACAAGGACTGGTGAGTAATGTTGAGGGGTAAGTATGAGAGTCTTCTGGGTCCATAGAAAGCGGTACCAAGGGTCTTGAATTTATTATTGTCACCACCTCCACCATGAATGTAACTTCATGGCATGATTCTTGATGATCCCAGTTGCAGCATCATTGAGTCCAAAATCCTTAGAGTTATGCCAATCATTCTTTCCCACACTGCTCCCATGTGAGAAGCATAGGGAGGGTTGAAGATCCATGAACATCCTTGATCTGCAAGAAACTTTGTGACCTTAAGTTCATCTAAATTAGAAGGAATGCCCAGTTCTCTGCATGCTCCTACAACATTAGTTCCTTGATCTGACTGTATTTGCTTTACTGGACCATGAATTGCAATGTAGCGTCTCAAGGCATTTATGAAACAAGATGTGTCCGTAGACTCCTTTACTTCAATATGGACAGCTCTGATGGTTAAACAGGTGAATCTCTTGTTGTAGATAAGTCCTCCCCTAGTGTGGTGGGCAGAAATGGTCCAAGGACCAAACACTTTAGTTCCTACGTAAGGAAATGAGGGTTCAGTGTTGACTCTGTCCGTTGGCAGATTGGCCATCATCTGTGTTTCACTTTTTCCATGCAATTTTCAACAAATCACACATCCAAAGATAAGGGAACATGTGCATCGTTTAGCACCCAAGATCCAAAAGCCTGCCATACGAACAGCACCTTCAGTGAAGTGCCTCACCTGGTGTTGTGATTGTTCATGGTAATGTCTCACTATCAAGATTGCTATGTGGTGTAGTCGTGGAATGATAATGGGATTGCTTTCATCAATTCCAGTGTTCACTCGAGGCATACGACCACCGACTCTCATAAGATGATTTTCATCTATGAGGGGGTTAAAGGGCACCTATGGTGAAAAATCTACTTTTCAAGCTGTTTGGACAGATATGTGTGGTGGTATGTATGGTGTATAGACCGTCATATTGGGGTGATATAAACACACCCAGTCCTTTTTTTGCAATTTAACAACATAAAAACGGTGGACCAATTGGAGCTGTTTTGAGACCGACCGCAACTTGACGTAGGAGTGCGGTCCCCCCGCCCACCGAATTGATTGACAGGCATTCATTAACATATCCTGTTTGTTGTTTCGCCGCCGCCATTTTCTGCGTGTGAGTCGAAGAGATGTCACCAAAGGAACACCCTTGCGCTATTTTTGGATGTAAGGCTCAACACAAGAGCCTTCATCGTCTTCCTGCAAATGAACAACAGAGGCTTAAGTGGCTGAGTTTTATCTTTGAAGATCAGGTGCCTGAAAACTTACCAAAACTGTTGTATGTTTGCGCTAACCATTTTAGCACAGACTGCTTTGAGAACGCGGGACAATTCAACTCCGGATTCGCGAATAAATTGTTTTTGAAAAATGGATCTGTTCCAACAATCCGCGATCCTGCCTTACTTCCAGTAAGTATAACCCTTTCTGTACTTCAAACGTTAGCGTTCTAATAATGTTAGGCCGAAATGAATAGCATCTGCGGCTAAGCTACTTTGGATGTTTGTTTGCACGTGTTTACTGTTATTGTGCTCAACTAAAAACAGTCTACACACTTTAAGCAGTAAGTGTTAATATGTACTTGAAAATGTTTTAGCCATTAGAAACAGAAACCGTAGAAAAAGATTGTAATACAGCAGTACCAGTAGTGGCTACAGATAAAGTTTGTTGTTTACATGGGATGTTTGTTGAAATGTGTTCACTGTATTGTTACTTGCACATTGTCGCCAGTTGTTTACAATGAGATCGGTATGTTTTCAGCTTAGAAAGTTGTTTACAAAAAGATCGGTATGTTTTCAGCGAAGAAAGGTCATTAAAAAAAGTTTGTTTTCTTACAAAGGCCACGACGTCGACACAGAGCAACAAGGTGCACGTTGCTTGCCAGACAGAACCTTTACAAACATCTTCACACAGTGTTGGCACGCAGTTGTCGTTTAGGATGCTTCAGCCCAAACACAGGAGTACAAGTAAGTTAAAGTTTCTCTTTTTTTAAGTTGCAGAAATAGATACGTGTTTTGTTTATAAATGTGTACTAAGATTATTCATAAAATTAAAATCTAGGTGTCCAGACAACAGTCTCCAGTTTTGAACTGACCTTACCATCAGCCTCCTCTTATGCATTTATGACTTCGACACCCCTCAAACCTTCATTAAAAAAAAACCTCGTCTGGAGCTGGAGGAGGAGGAGGAAGAGGCAGAAGAGACTCTAACAGAGTCAAAGATTATAGCCCAAGACTCTGATGTGACATTTGATCCTGCAGAGGAAGACACATCTGCAACTGAGCCAACAGACTTGTCGTGAGTTTATACATTATGTAAAATATTTACAAGTTTGTGTATTGTCATCATAACAGGCATCATAATTTTTACTTATTTACATGTATTTTTTTTTTTACAGAATCCAAGCATGCCCAGTTCAAAACATAGCCAAGTTCATTGTCTATGAAACATGCCTCATGGAGCTTTTCAATGACTGCCCAGTGTGTCAGAGGAGGTGTGATGTAAAGTCACAAAGGCTTGGGACATTTCTTAGCGTAGAGCAAGTCTGCCCACACTGTGAATTTGTGAGAAAATGAAACAGTCAGCCAATTATTGGTAGTACTCCAGCTGGCAACCTGCATCTTTCTGCTGCAGTCTATTTGAGCGGTGCTTCATTTTTTGTAGTTCCTTAGTTGTAGAAGGTAATTATCTAGCAAATAATTTATCACATTTCTTTTACAAACACAATATCAGTTATGTCTCACTCAATTTTTATTGAACTAAAAATTCACCTCTCTGTTGTCAGGTATTTGCTGCAATGAAGCTATAAATTTTTAAATATGATTCATTTCGTCGACATGCAAGAATTTGCATTGAACCTGCTATTGTCCACAAGTGGAGAAATTGGCAAAGTGAAATGAACAGCTCAGTCGAAGAGACAACGTTATCGTTGGAGGAGATATAAGGGCTGACTCACCAGGTATTTAGACAAAAGTTTTAATTTATAATTAAATACTGATTAATAATAAAAATGAATATGTAATACATTACAAATATTCCAAAAATGTGTTTAAAATAATTATATATGGTTTGTTTTTGAAGGTCACTCTGCCAAGTATGGGAGTTATACAATGATGGACCTTGCAACTAACACAGTGGTGGACTTACAGTAAGTCCAGGTAATACAGAAGAGTGTTATGTGAACTAGCATAATTTTTTTTGGTGGAAATGTGTAATTTTAATTTAATTTTTTTTCTGTCGTTTAACAATTTTGATAGAGTAATGAGGTGGGGGGCAGTTACCATATGGAAAAAGAAGGCCTGAAGAGAAGCCTTGACCTGTTGGATGCTCGCAGTGTTCGCCTGGAATGCATCATCACTGACAGACATCCTCAAATACAGAAATATCTCAGGGACCGAAATGTCACTCAATTTTATGATGTGTGGCACATCGAGAAAGGTATGTAATTTAGTAGTCACCCATTTACTTTAAATCAACTTGCCATTTACAGTACTTGCATTTGTATTATTTTTTTGTTGTTGATGTCATTTTTTTTTATAATTCACAGGAATTTCCAAAAAACTGGACAAGATATGCCAGTTAAAGGGGTGTGAAAAGTTACGTAAATGGTTGCGTAGCATCAAAAACCACATCTACTGGACCGCAGCATCATCCACAAATGGTCCTGAAAGAGTGGCAAAGTGGACCTCTATCTTGAACCATGTACAAGACAAACATGTACATGAAGACCCCAATTTTCCAGCTTGTCTGCATCCTCCACGGATAAGCAGAGACAAGAACAAATGGCTGTCAGCTGGTAAGTTGTATACAGACAAATAAAATACTTTTCTTGATAAAACTAATGCAAAACAGATCTTGTTTCTTTGTTCAGAATTGTTTTCACTACAGACTAATAACTTTAGAACATTTTTACTTGTTTAGCAACGTTGCCATTCTACAAGCTGGAGAAAGTTCTCGCTAACAAGAGAATATTGAAGGATGTGGCCAAGCTAAGTCCTCACCACCAGATGTCAACAGTTGAAGCTTTCCACAGCGTCATACTGCGGTTTGCACCCAAGAATGTGGTATTCCCATTTCTGGGGATGCTATGCAGGTATAGTTACTGATCAGATTTTTAATATTTACAACATCATACAGTCCTGTCGTGGTACATCATTTACATTTTTCTTTTTGTTAGGCTGTACTTGGCTGCACTGCATTATAATGAAAATGCTGGGCGTCCCCAGGCCACATCAGCAACTGGTAGACCCCTTTACAAGCTTGCTTTCCCAAAGGCAAAGAAAGGAGAGTATAGGGTGAGAGAAGTAAAGACGCAACAAATGTTCGGTATGTATTTAAATTTAAATATTATTATTATTAATACTTCAACAAATAACAAAAAAAAGGAATTGCACTTAACATTTACAATACACTTTCACTACTCACAATACACAATTGAAATAGTAACAAGAAAACCGTTATATTGCACAGGTTATGTAGAAGAGCTGCTGGACCTCATCTTTAGTGAAGTCTTAGTGGACCCGGCACCTTATGTTGATGAGGTTTTGGGAATCCACATAACACCTGCTCTATCATCAGCCTATGACCGACCTGAGATGGAGGAAGCCATCTCCAGCAGGGTGACCCGCTTCAATCTATAGCTGTCCTAAAACACACATAGCTGCCCTGCTCTACAGGAAACTGTGTGCGAATCTTCAGCACCACACAGGCAGGAATCACAACACGGACTCTCCACCCGAGGAAACCCCAACACCAGCTCACAAAGCTCCGATAAGCCAAAAAGCGGCACTGTCTAACAGAGACATGATAACATTTTGTTTAGAAATTGCACTACAATTTACATTTAGTACGATCACAAATACAATTTGATTTTTAATTAAATAACTATCTTAAAAAATGTTAGAATTCATATTTCATTTATTCAGCTGCCAATGTAAGTTTAATGTTTGTATTTGTTTATAGGTATACTTTCTAATGTTCATGGACAATTGCATTTAATTCAACAAAGTGGCACAACTTGGAGTTTGTTTTTTATATTTATATTATAGTTTATATATTTTGTATTTGCCAATCACATTTTTTTATACTTTCATATAAAGTATTTATATGACATAGGATTTGAAGCATCTTTTCTGAAGGTTTAATGTTTCTGTGCAATACTGTATTTTTTATATAGTTTTAAGAGTTTATATATTATAATGTGACTTTGTAGAAAATTATTTAATAAAAGGTTATTACATTACCTTTCATGAAGTCATTCAAATTTTCATGTCGAAAATAACAGCAATAAAAAAATAAGGTACATAATTTTTATTGACTACACAGCAATAATGTGCTTTACAAAAAGAACGTGAGCATGCAGATCATATACAATGTAAGCTGTTATTCTTACTATTTATTTAAACTCACTTTTGTACTCCACGAACTCGCAAGGGACCGTAGTCTGCTTTGTATATATTCGATGCATTTTGCAAGGAATATATATTGAAGCAAACGGGATCCATTCCTGGATGGTCCGTCATGCACGAGGGCTGCACTTCTAGTTGCTCCATTCGTCTTCTAACCCTATTACACGACACACAGTTGCTGTTTATTTTCTCATTCAATGTCTTTAGAGCAGCAACGTTAACATAAACTGGAAATTTACCTGCGGTATCTCCCTGCAGCATACATTTTCAGCCTCAGTTGGCATTTTTTCACACTTGCCACACAAGCACCTGCCAATATTTGTCAACGTCAATATTCATGAATTACGTTTAAATCATAGCAATGCAGTTTGTTTGAAGACCGCTGATATGGCGCATAACGTTGCCGAACTTTATCAAACACATTACGGATGATACATGCATCATTACATGGCGGCTGTAAAACTATACAAAGACATAAATGATTTTGTAACTACCACTCTGACACATTCTGGCTCATTCGGATTATTGATTCCTCAATAGTCGACTCTGCTTGTTCTGTGTCCTAGTCCGGGTCGTACATGTACGGCTGAATGCTGTTCCTCTCACTTATGTTACTTCTCTCTGTCTGTCTGCCTGTCTGTTGCTTGCCATAAACAAAGCAGGGGCGCTCTTGGCTCCGCCCCCTTGTTAAGTTGGGCGGGAAGTCGAAACTTATTTTCATGTTAAGCAACACGCCCCTAAAACAGCAAACTGTGTGCACGCCCCCAAAATGACACTTTTTAACACATTAGCATAAAAAAATCTGATTTGTGTTTCGATCTGAACCTACACTGGCACACTCAGAAGAACCATAATATTCATATTAAATCTTTAAAAAGGGTTACAATAGGTGCCCTTTAAGCGTAAAGAGGGGACTGCTTTTTGGGATGTTCTTGTTATCTTTGATGCATTTGAATTCCTCCATGAAAGATTTTTTATTGCACAGCTTGTGTGATGACATTCTTTGCTTGGCTTAATTAATCTACGCTGACTGTACAATGATGCCACCCTTTGCAGTATTTCCCTTATTTGACCAGCTCTCCTTTATAGGTCCGTACGATGTATATTAGGGATGCAATAGCACAAATGAGCTCTTTCCAATTGGAGAAGCACTCAAAGCGTTTTGAGTTTAACTGACTGTCCTTAATTAAGGTGACAAATGCCGATATTTCTGCTCGGACTTCGACGTCAGTCATGGGATTAATAAAATCAAATGGGCCTGAGGAGGAGTATGTCTGGTTAGACAAGAATGATGGACCAGTAAGCCATGTTGTGTCTTTTAGACAGGCTGCAGGTACGCATCTTGTTGCATGGTCTGCTGGATTGTGCTCACTAGGAACAAAATGGCATTGCTGTGGGTGCATGCTTTTCCTGATTTTTATAACTCTGTTATTAACAAAAACTTGGAACCTGCGATTTTTTGTTATGAATATATCCACATACAACCTTGCTGTCTGAAAAGAAGTTCACACTGTCAAACTCTGTATCCATCTGTACCGACATCTGCACAGCTAACACCGCACTACAAAGCTCCAGTCGAGGGATGGTTAGCTCTGGCTGAGGAGCTAGCTTGGCTTTTCCCAAAATGAAGCTTATCTTGCAGTTTCCATCAGGACTTGAACTTTTAAGATAAGCTACTGCAGCTATAGCTGAGACAGAAGCATCTGAAAAGATGCAAAGCTCTTTGTGTGAAACTTCAGAAGAGAAGTCTTTTGTATAATATATTGGTATTTGTAAGTGTTGAAGCTCTTGAAGAAAATGTTTCCATTGTTGCCAAGGTTCCTTTATCCTGCAGGCAAAGGAGCATTCCAGTCACATGAATCAGTGGTGAGTTCTCTTATTAAAGCCTTCCCGTGGATAACAACTGGTGCTGTAAACCCAAAGGGGTCATACACGCCATTCACAGTGAAGAGGACACCACGACGTGTAAATGGTTACAGAATGAAAGTTCACGTCTTTGGGAACAGTCCTTCTCCTGCTGTGGCAGTTTACGGCCTTAGACAAGCAGCAAAAGAGGCTCAGCAAGAGTTTGGAGCAGATGTTGGAAGGTTTGTAGAAAGGGATTTGACAGGATTTTGACATGACAGCTGAAACGTGAATGTGTAAGTATGGAGATTCCAACTTACTCCAAGAGTACGCTGTACTGGCACTGCACCTTTACCTATGTCCATGTCCATTAGAGCACTAGCTTGATCATCCAGAGGAAATGCATCCATAACTTATTTGATATTGGAAGCAATTTTGTGGAGTTTCAAATTGGACCACGCTAAGGCTGCTTGAGTCTTCTTGAGGAGATCAATCGCAGCTGCTACAGACGGTACCGATCTTAAACCATCATTCACTTAGAAATCCCTTTCTACAAACCTTCCAACATCTGCTCCAAACTCTTGCTGAGCCTCTTTTGCTGCTTGTCTAAGGCCGTAAACCTCTCAGGTTTAAATGGCGGTGGAGCAACCCAGCTATTCCTCTCATCTTTGTAGAAGCCTTCCTTCATGAAATGGAGGAAAGTCTGGTCTTCGACAGAGCTAGCTTCTCATCATCCTT
>CAIGQZ010032901.1:361513-373281 GCA_903798205.1 Danio tinwini | reverse complement strand
ATGGAGGAAAGTCTGGTCTTCGACAGAGCTAGCTTCTCATCATCCTTTGTTTGTCTGAAGACATCCCCTTCAGTGTGATGTCCCTCCTCCCAACCAGGTCTTGCAGCAATAGTCAAAGTTTGAACACTTGAAGATTGACCACAGACATTTTCTTTGATGTGATAAATGTTGGGGCATGGCTTGAAAAGTGATTAGCGACCTCTATCCAGTGTGTTGGTGTTGGTGACTCTATCAGGCTTGTGCACGTTTCCTAAACAGATGTCACCTACTATGACCTAGCCCAAATCTAATTTTAGAGCATAAGGGGTCCATTAATGTGTTTCATCACTTTATGCACCTTTATAATATCCCTTCCAAGTAACATCATGATTGGAGCATCTGGGTCGATTTCTGGGATATTTCTAGCAATATCCTTCAAATGTGGAGGATGAAGAGCAACTTGAGGAGTGGGTATCTCAGAACAATCATCTGAGATGTCATCATACTCTACTAAGGTAGGTAGAGTAAATAACACCACCATCAATTGATGCAACTTGAAACCCATGTGCTCTACTTTGGGGTCTTTTGAGAGACCCCAGCACAAGTTTTAAGATAATAGGAAGAGCTGTCACAATCCACATTGAAGACACCAAAGAATTTGATTCACCAAAGATCGATTACTTTGGTCATCGATGATGGCATAAACCCTGATGGCTTTTTTCCACTTGATCTGTTGGAAACACTGACACAAGGCAGATTTTGGAGCATGTTTTGCGGCTCAAACCACCACCACAGACATCTGTACATTTGGTAGACACTTCATTTTCAGAACGAACTGCCTTCTCCCCGCTATAGTTTTTGGTGAGGGTTTGAGCGTTCACAAGCAGATAAACATGTTTTGGATGCAGCAGGGAATGGTGTGCCTCACTGCCACATTCAGTACATTTGACAAGTTTGTCACAATTCCTCACAATGTGTGTTGTTGATAAGACGCATCTGAAACAATTCGCATTCTGCTTCAAAAAGGCCTTCTAATTTTCAATGGATTTCTCTCTAAACCCATGACATTTGGCGAAAGGATGTGATTTCTTATGCATAGGACAAAACTCAAATCAAATCACTTTTATTGTCACGTCATCAGCAGCACATTTGTGAAAAGTGAAGTGAAGTAAAAAAACTTAGGTGCTGGCTCCAGACAGCACAAAATACAGATAGTGCAAATACAACAAAAGTGCAAAATACAACAACATACACCCCAAAAAAGAAAGAAAGAAAAAAAAAGTTGCCAGCGATGCGTACAACAAATAGGTGTACACATAGTTGTAGGCAGTATTGTTTTAAGTATAAATTGGTTAAAGTACCAGTTCATGCTACAACTTGATGGTGTGCAGTACAGGGTATGGAGTAGTTTGTGTGGGGTGTGTTAAGTGTTCATCAGCCTGATAGTCTGAGGGAAGAATCTGTCCTTCAGTTGGCTGGTGCGTGACCGGATGCTGCGGAACCGTCTGCCTGACGGTAGCAGAGAGAAAAGTCTATGGCTTGGGTGGCTGGAGTCGCTGATGATTCTCTTGGCTTTCCTCATGCACCTCCTGGTATAGATGTTCTGGAGGGAGGGGAGCTCACCTTCTACTATGCGTCCAGCAGTTCGCACAATCCTATGTAGACCTTTGCAATTGCTGCTGGTGCTGTTTCCATACCAGGTGGTGATGCAGCCAGTCAGGATGCTCTCCACAGTGCAGGTGTAGAACGAGTGGAGGATGTAAGGGCTCATTCCAGACCTCCTGAGACACCTGAGGAAGAAGAGGCATTGTTGTGCCTTCCTCAGCACTGCGTCTGTGTGAGCAGTCCATGTCAGATCCTCAGCGATGTGTACTCCTGGAAACTTGAAAGTGCTGACCCTCTCCACTGGTGTCTCGTTGATGATGATGGGAGTGTGTTCTTTCTTCTCCTGAAATCCACCACCAGCTCCTTGGTTTTGCTGCTGTTGAGTGAGAGGTGGTTTTCCTGACACCATTCTGTCAGAGTGTGCACCTACTCTCTGTAGGCCGTCTCATCATTATCGGTGATTAGGCCCACCACTGTTATGTCATCCGCAAATATAACTCTGACATTAAAGCTGTGTTTGGATGTACAGTCATGTGTGTACAGGGAGTACAGGAGTGGGCTGGGAACACAACCCTGTGGAGCACCAGCGTTGAGGATCAGTGTGGATGAGGTGATGTTGTTCATTCTGACCACCTGACGTCTGCTTGACAAGAAGTCTAGGATCCAGTTGCACAGACAGCTGTGTAGGCCCAGAGCCTGGAGCTTCACCACCAGCTTGGCAGGCACTATGGTGTTAAATGCTGAGCTGTAGTTCACAAGCAGCATTCTCACATATTTGTTTTTGTTTTCCAGGTGAGACAGAGCAGCAGTGTGCAAGGTGAAAGCAATTGCATCATCAGTGGAGTGGTTGTTTCTGTATGCAAATAGCAGAGGGTCAGTGTGAGCGGGCAGTACAGAGCAGATATGGTTTTTTTATCAGCTTCTCAAAGCACTTGCTGATGATGGGTATCAGTGCAACCGGATGCCAGTCATTCAAGCATGTGGTTTTAGCTGATTTCGGTATTGGCACAATAGTAGCTTGTCTTAAAGCATGTGGGAACCACAGACAGAGAGAGCGAGAGGTTAAAGCTGTCCATGAAAACCCCTGCTATCTGGTATGCACATGCTTTAAGTACACATCCTGGGATGCTATCTAAGCCCGTAGCTTTTCGGGTGTTCACCCAACAGAAAGATCTCGTTACATCCGCTACAGAAATAGAGAGTGTGCTTTTGTTGGGACCACGTCTTCTCTGCATTTTCTGATGAAGCATGTAACGGTGTCTGAGTACACTTTGATGTCGTCATCATAAGCTGCCCTGAACAGTCTTGAAGTATGGAATTCGATTTGTCCAACCAGGTCTTAAATGTCCTGAGGGTGGGTGGATCTCATTTCAGTTTCTGCCTGTAAGCAGGCAAGAGCAGAACAGAAGAGTTATTTGATTTGCCAAACTGGTGGGCGGGGGAGGGATTTGAAGGCATCCCGGAATGGAGAGTAACAATGGTCCAAAATACGATCACCATGTGTGTTTGTGGTGATATGTTGAAAGTATCTTGGAGCGATTTTCCTGCGATTGGCATGGTTAAAGTCCCCTGTAACAATAAATGCTGCCTCCGGTTGTGCGATTTCCTGCACGCTTATGCTCCCATACAGTTCCCTGAGCGCCTGCTCTGTGTTGGCTTGAGGGGGGATGTAAACAGCCATGATGATGACTGCTGTGAATTCCCTTGGTTGCCAGTATGGTCGACACCGAAGCATTAACTATTCCAGAAAAGGAGAACAAAATGATCTAACTGAGTGTATGTTTCTCTCATCACACCATAAGTTGTTAATAAAGAAACAAACACCTCCTCCTTTGCTTTTCCCTGTGAGTTCTTTTGTTATATCCGCGTGGTACATGGAGAACCCCGAAAGTTCAGCAGCTGTGTCTGTGTACCTTTGCAGATAGCCAGGTTTCTGTAAGACAGATAATGTAGCGGTTTCTTGTTTCCCGTTTGAAGGAAATGAATGCCCGTAGCTTGCAAAGTTTGTTGTCCAGTGACTGAACGTTAGCCAGCAAAATGGTGGGGAGCGAAGGTCTAAATCCACTGCGTCTTAGTCTTACGAGGATGCTGGCTCTCATTCCTCATTTTCGGCTGTGTTTCTCTCTTCGCCTCGGTTGTGTGACCTAGACAAAGGGCTCTGTTGCAGTGTTTGTAAACAGAGCGTCAATGAAGGACTCAAAGTCCGGTCTTCAATGTGCGACGATGGAGCCAATGTCCCAAAGTGTGTGTCTGTCATAAGCAATAAAAGTGTGTACATCCAGCATGAAAACAACAAAAATACAAGTATAACACACAAAACACAACAAAGTTTGCTGGGAGCTCGCAACACGGTGGCCATGCTCGGCGCCAATTATTTTTTTTGCTAAACTTTGCTAAGTCTACCTCAATTTTACTAGTCGTCTTTTGAGCGAGATGCTTGTTTTGTAAGCTGATATGGACATTCTGTTGGTGGCCCTGGGGTGTTCTGGCTTTGAATGATCAGACTGAAAGGGAAGGGCAAAGCTAGGATCATTCTGCATCCTGGCTTGCTCTATAACAAAGTTAACCAGCACAGAAAATGGAGGGAAAGGTACTCTATGTTGTTGTTTGAAAGTATAGCCCAGAGTCATCCATTTATCTTGTAGGTTAAAAGGTAGCTTTTGTACTATGCTGGCTATGCCACGAGCTGTCTCCAAGCATGCAAGGCCCTGAAGCATTCCTCCAGATATCACTACCAGAAGCTCCATTAGGAGGTCTCCTAACTTCCTATGTTTCTTCCATTCTTTGTTTGAAATCTTTGGAAAACTTTCCAGTCTCTTGAGTAGTGAGATTTTTAGGACCTGTGGTGCACCAAAACAGTCATATAAACATTCTTAAATCATTGAGAGACATCTGTCAGGGTTTTCCACATGCACCGCTCTAATGCGTTTAGCTTGCTCCCTAGAATCTGCTCCTAACCATTTGACCAAGAGATCCATCTCCTCCTTAGCTGATAGATTAAGATCCCTGAAGTCAGTGAAAAACTATGCTTTCCAAGATCTATAGCTTTCAGGCAGATTATCAAATTGTAATAGGCCTGTGGAAATTATTTCTCTTCTTGTCATGAACCTAACTATGTCAGACATGTCATGTTTGTGTAAGGTGTGCTTGTGTGAAATTGAACATGAGGTGGGGTTGGAGCATATGCTTTGATCTGGGGGTAACTGTTGGCATTCTTATTCACATTGAAAGATTATGTGAATTTTAGTTAAACTGCATTTACATTGAATAAACTCTGATGTGATATGATGGGGTGACCTGTGCCTTAACCCCCAGAAACTGATAGGTGTAAACTAAATGACCCTTTTATGATTAGCGTGACCCTTTTACAATCTAAATGGGTATAAGCAAAACAACAGCTGAAGCATCAGATAAGAGGTTCCTGCTGAGCTAAACGCAGAATGGTTTGTTTAATGCTACTACGAAGTACTGTCTCACAGGCAGTACTTTGGGTTAAGTTACTTGAAGACCAACGAGTTAACATCACTGCTGAGGAATTGCACTATTCATTGTCTTCAATAAAGTCTTCTCCCCATAAGAACTTTGGTCAGCTTACTTACTGTATGTATTAGTCATCTAATACATTGGCGAGCCACCCAAGAACGGTTAAGTCAATACAGCAAAATCTAACAATTTGGCGAGCCAGCCAGTAGAGACTGAAAAGTAGAAAACTCATCGACTGCAACAAAATTGAACTGAAGAATCTTGGAGAACCTACAGTTTAAGCTGAAGATAAACAAATTTTGTTTGTGGAGGAGTCCTGGATCTACATATTGCATCTGTGGACACACTTTATTTTAATCAACTGGATCTCATCTCAAAGATCCTAGTTTGGTGAGTGAAACTTGTCAGCTCTCATAAAGATCCATTAAAAGAAACATCTTTTATAAGTAAGCAGATCAACTTGTATATGTAGTGCAGTAATAAACAAAATACAGTGATAATATTGCTGAAATCGCAGGCTTTCTCTTGATATTAGCATATATTGTTAAAGAAACAATTTGGTCCATTTATCAAAAGATTTTGAAAAGACAGTGGAAATTTTAGGCTTAGTCCTTTCTCAGGGTACTTGTAGGAATTATTTAAGAAAAAATTCAGTCCTTTCTTCCAGAGATTGTAGGAACAATGGCTTTAGTCCTTTCTCTTGGAGATTGTAGGAATTGTTGAAAATAATTTGGTCCATTTTCCCATGGAACTGTAGGAGCCAAAAATAGTTTGGGACTGATGTTGCTGCAAGTATTAGGAATTCTTTACTGGGTGCTAATTCAGTAGCCACTATTTTAATTTTGAAAGTAACAGAGCCTTCTGATCTAAGAGAGAAATCTTAAAGACATTTTAGGTTTGGTTCCTTTTCTGGAGTTTGTAGGAACTGTTAAAGAATCATTCTGGTCCAATCACTAAGATAATGCAGAAGCAGAGCTTGGTCCATTCTCAGCTGTGATTGTAGTGATTGAAAAATAACAGTTTAGCACATTCGTCCAAAGATTGTTAGGAGCCATATAAAGAAAACATGAATATTTGGAACTGATATTGCTGCAATAATTAGGAATTCTTGACAGGGGGCTAATTCAGTAGCCCCTATTTTAATTTAGAAAATTCTAACTGTGTTAAAATATGATGGCATGAAACTGTAAGCTGTTTGCTTCTGTGTAAAGATACATTAAGATTTAAATACATTGTCTTAGGGACAAATCCGAAATATATGAGATAATGCTTAGAAATAATTGTTTTTAGTCAGAAGCTGTAGCTAAGTCAGATTTTAGGCTTGATTATTTCTCTGGAGATTATAGAAACTGTTAAAGAATCATTCTGGTCAAATCACTAAGATAATGTAGAAGCAGAGCTTGGTACATTCTCTGTTGTGATTGTATAGATTGTAAAAATAACAGTTTAATACATTTGTTCAAAGAATATTAGGAGCCAAATAAGATTGGGACTGGAAGAATGAAAAAGTGCTAATTTAATAGCCATTATTTTAGCTTTGAAATAAATGTTGAATTCGTCTATGAAATGAAATATATATGGTGTATATGAAATGGTCGTCAGTATAACAGACTGCTGTGAATTTAAATTTGAATAAGCACCTTTGATAGCTCTAACACCTTTTTGTTTTGTTTCACACCTCTAAGGGCACTGTCCTGTACTTCCCATGGCTGAGTCTGCAAGGAACTATGCTAATAGAGCTACTCTGAAATCAACATCAGAAAAGCATGGAAAAGAACCAAATTTGGACAAAAGGCTGGGACTGAGGAAGTGTCATGATGACGTGTGCAAAAAGTACAGCATCAAGCACTCAGAGAGTGGACTATGGGCATTGCCGGACATCAAAAGGGCTTATGGAAAGACACAGCGCTTATGCACAAACACCAAGAGGGATGGACTGTCAATGATTTTGATCAAGCAGATACTTCAGCATTGACACAAATGTGAAACTGACAGATTGGAATGTGAGAATAAAGCGGAGAAAGATAAAGTTTGAGCACTGGCTGAACAATTACAAAATTTAAAGAAGGATAGAGAGAGACTGGAAAATGAAAAGCTATTGACTTTGATCTCCAAACAGCTGGAATCAAGATCTTCGAGAATGGAGAGAGACGAACTCAAACTGTGACAAAATTGGTAAAGAAATATGTTCCATACAGGACATATCATCCAGCTATTCCAGAGCAAGTTAACAAAGGGTCAAAAGAGTTGCCGGATGTATACAAACAACCACGGAAGGTTTGGCAGTTTCCTCAACGGCTGCAGAACATTTACAATTTACATCTACTAGACAGTGTGATGATTGATAATGTCACCCTAAGAGACAATGATCAAAAGAGACTCACAGAAATTGTTAAAAGAAGAATTGGTGAATCTCAAGAGAACACAGAGGTTGGATGGGAAGCCATTAAAAACTTCTTGTTTGAACTGATACCTGCAGAGGTCAATTGAGCAAGAATTACCTGATGCATGCAGAAAACTGGAGAAAGTGTTGCAGAGTTTGAAGAACGCTTTAGACAAACATGAATGGAACATTCTGGTTTGAATACAAGTAAAGATCTTGACAAAGACACCGGAATGCCCCTGAAAACAACATTTGGCAATGGACTCAAACCTGAGATTTCTAAAGATCTTAAAATCAGGTATGATGACTGGGACAGCATTGGAACAGCATTCATCCAGATTGTTGAATGGTCAGCTAAACTAGAGAGAGCACAAGACGTCAGACTCAGATCTTTGCAATCCAAATGTTTGTTGTACAACAACAGAACAATTGAAGATGAGCAAAAAGAAAGTATCAGAAATACTCAAAACTATGAACTAAAGGAAGATGCAGAAATTGCAAGGAAGAAGGACACTGGGCCCGTGAGTGCAAGCTCAGTTTAAAACATCAAAGCAATGATGATGACCACCTGTTCAACCAGTTTCAGTAGCTAACAATACAATAAAAGCAGACTCTGCTAAATACTGTACAGCCACAGGGAAACTGAAGAACCTCTCTCTGCAGCACCAGCTAGTGGCATCTTTTCCAGAAGCTGATGAACTTAATGTGTATGCAAACAATAAGATAAAAGCTGACACAGAAGTCTCAACAGATGAAAATAAGTTTGATGTCCTAGTAGATGGTGTTGCCAAGCAAGCCGTAAAGGAGAGAGGTGAACATACAACGGCATTAAGACAGCTTCGGCAAGACCAACAATCTGTTTTAGACAGAGAGCAAACTGCAAATGAAAACTCTACAAAAGAAATGCTGATGGACGATCTAATAAAACTGTCTGATGGCAACCAATGCAGTACAAATAAAAAAAAAAAGACTATGCCCTTTTGAACATGTCCCATGCCAGCCCATGTCCACTGAAAACCTGACATCTGACAGCCTTGTCCAAAACGAAGCAAGACTCAGCCTGGCAGTACATGAGGACAATAATCAAGTTTTGTCACCTCTGAAGAGGGGCCATAGTTTAGAGCTCAGTAAATGGGTAAATACACGACAACCCCTAAAATCCAGGTGGGAGAGCTCGCTTAAGAAGGTTTTAGTATCCAATTTAAAAATTAATGTTCAGGGACTGATGAATGGATCAACGCGAGTTTGCCTAGAGACGAGGGATAGATGACAGTAGTGTTTTTTTTAGAGTCCAAATATGGCAGCACTAAAGTTTATAGGCTCTAGCTTGTCGCCTGAGGATGAAGACATGAACCACCACTGATAAACACTGTAGTGTCCTGTCAATATTAAATAGGGACAGTTTCTATAGGCAGTTTGACAATTTCCTTTTAAATTTTTGTCTTGGCAAGATGTTTCTCTTTCTTTTGTGCGATTGCAGGTCTTCCGGTGTTCCAGAGGATGACTAGAGACATACAACACCGCACTAGACACCTAGATGATCACACCTGAACATACACAGAAGACAACCACATCCGCTACTTCCACAACATGACAACTTTAAATAGAAATGGACTCGGGCATTCAAGGGAATGCAAGCTTCACCATGACTTCTTATTCTGTCACTTTAAGATATATAGCCTGTATGCAGATTGTTGTGTACATGATTAATTTGTTTTATGATCAAATATGATCAGAGGAGAGATTGAAAGATTATGTGCATTTAAGTTAAATCGCATTTACATTTGGTTAAGCCAAATACAGCAAAATCTAACAACATCTTGTGACTGCCTGGTATGATGTGAGCATGCATGCGCTGTCAAACAGCTGGGATTATCAGGTGGTCTCACAGGAGTGAAGTACGAATCTTGTCTGTGTTTGACAGACGGAGAGAGCTTTAAATACTGTGACACCCTATGATCATACTCGTCAGCATAAGGAGTAAATTTGCAAGCTTCTTCGTATGCTTTACACTGAGTATGTGTTTCTTTGTCTGGGACATTTCCTAAAACATCCCAGCATTGCTCGACATCGGCTGAATAGGGTTCCTCTAATTTATATGGGGGCAGTTGTGGTTTACTTGTAAAAAGCAGCTCCGCTGGTGGGGGTGGTGGCCACCACACTTCTGTTGGTGCAGGTATATCAAGTTGTTTATCATCTTGCAGTCTAGATTGTTCTTGCACATACTCGTTAGTACTTTGAGTAGTGGCATGAGAACCTGAGGTAAGTTGACTGCTGGATTTATGACTTGATAATTTGTCACTGCTTAGTGTTGTTGAAAGTGCTTCAGCTTTGGCTACAGCCACAGCAGCTTGCCTTTTAACGTCCAGTACTTCTAATTGTGCCTCTAAACATGCTCTCTCTGCATTCAAACGTGCCCTTTGTATCTTTATCTGCATCTCCTTTTCAGCATATTTAACTTTGGCTTAAGCTTCTTCAGCTTCTGCAAGGGCAGTAGCGACAGCAGAATAAACAGCTGAGCTTTTTGAACATTTGGAGGACATTGACTTTTTGCACTAGACTGTGCAAAAGTCACTAGACTGCTTTGATTTGGAATCTTTGAATTTTTTTTTATAATGTAGTAGAGGCCAGTCTCCCAGATGTATGGTCCTGTTCCTTAATTGCACTGAAAGACGCACTCAATCCTTCACTGCTGTAGATCTGTCTGTGAGAAAGGCGTTGTTTTACTGTTGTCACCTAATGCTCCTTGCATATGTTAACAGACAGATAACTCCTCTACCAATCACCACGCTAAAGCAGATACTCTGCTTACTTAGTTTATTTGGTGACAGGAAGTACGGTAAAACTGAAAGAGCAAAATGAATTTAGATACACTAAAAGAAAGGAAATATTTCACATATGTATTGCTAATGTGACAAGCACACATGAAATAACAGTTTATACGTTTATGCATACAAAAATACTGTAACACCTGATATCTCTTATTTTAAACTGTATACTGACTAAACTGCATCATATTGAATCAAAATAAATACTAAACTGTATGTAACGGCAACAAATTTCACTCATCAGAGCATAACACAATTCACATATCACAGCACACATGTCTGAGTAAAGATTCATCTAAAAGCCTGTACTTAACACAAAATACTAGCAAATAACCAACGATGCTTTAGTAAAACAAGAAATGTAGCAGGTGGCTGAGGATGAGTGTTTTTTAACAGGAGACTGTTTTTAACATTTTACATTCCTAAATTTAGTTTACAGAATATTTCTGTTAAAAATACATTCCACAGTCTGTATTTTTCTAATTAAAAGAGGATTGAGAATTATTGATGAACAACTGTTAACAAGCAGAATCACTGAAGGAAAGAAAAACACAAGTTACAGCCAAAACCAAAGATGAAATCAACTAAGAGTAAAACTCTAAATAAAATAATAATTCATAAAAATAAAACAAATTACACAATAAAAACATAATTTCTCAAGATCTAAGCAGAGATCATTAAACAACTCCACAAACATCAGGAGTTTCAATTATTACTTACCTTTGACTTTGTCACATGAACAAAAGCTCTTTTTGTTGTTAATTTGAAGTTACCACGATGGAGGACAGAGTCTGCTTTAGTGATGTGTCATTCTTGAATGATTTGTTCATTTTGAACGAATCTTCAATATGACTCGGGAACAACGAGTCCTCTCAGGGAGTGACTTGTTCATCCGCGCGTAAGCACATTTGTGCAGATGGTATTGTTCATTTTTCAAGTCTTTTGAGTCATTCCTCATGGAAAGGCAGAAGCCAATCATTTGCGTTTAGAGCCGGAAAGAGATTTGATCCAATCATCTCTGGAGTCCTCTATCAGGTTTGAGTCCTTCGTCTTTCTTACTTGACTTCACACTACAGCAGAATTGGGTGTAGAAATTAGTAAATGGTTCCAAATCCTCTTTAGAGGCGGGTGCATCATAATCATTATTTATTGTAATATTATTATTATATTATTTTTATGTGCATTTCTGATCTTAAACTGTAGTTCCACTGTACACTGCAACGAGAACCTCAGTCAGTAATACTTATGTAAAACTAAATTTTTGTTGCATCATGGATTATATTTTAGACTTTTCATAAAATCATCAAACAATGTAAAAAGCATTTTCTTAGGGAAAAAAAAGGTCTGTCCTATTGTCACTAAGTTGTTATTTTTTCTGGTGGATATGTGGTTTTATTTTTTGTTATTTTACAAAAAATGGACCCATGCTTTAATATATATATATATATATATATATATATATATATATATATATATATATATATATATAT
>CAIGQZ010032901.1:314420-338935 GCA_903798205.1 Danio tinwini | reverse complement strand
GAACAGCCAGTGCATCCTGAACCAAAGCCTCCTGACCCACTGGAGTTGAATGAACAGCCAGTGCATCCTGAACAAAAGCTTCCTGACCCTCTGGGGTTGAATGAACTGCCAGTACATCCTGAACCAAAGCCTCCTGACCCACTGGGGTTGAATGAACAGCCAGTGCCTCCCGAACCAAGGCCTCTAGACCCACTGGGGTTATCTGAACCACCAGTGCCCCCTGAACCAAAACCTCCTGACCCACTGGGGTTAGAGGAACTGCCAGTGCCCCCTGAACCAAAGCCTCCTGACCCACTAGGGTTAGAGGAATGGTCAGTGCCTCTTGAACCTAAGCTTCCTGACCCAGGGGGGTTATATAAACTGCCTGTGCCTGCTGAACCAAAGCCCCCAGACCAACCACAGCTATACTTTCCAGGCCCTCCGCAGATCCACGCTCCAGGTCCTCCCCAACTCCACACTCCAGGCCTTCTGCAGCTCCATGCTACAGGTCCTCCTCACCTCCAGGTACACCTTCGCTGCATGGTCCTGGCCCTCATTCCTCCCCCTGTTCCACCTCCCCTCCACCTCCCGCCTGAACTGTATTAGGAGCATCTGGAAGACACTCCTTGGGGGGGGGGGTGGCTCTGTCCTGACATTTTCCTCTTCCTGACTGATTGCACACACACCACCGGAGGATTGTCAAGGACAGATTACACATGATATATAAGCACCAAACACACTCTCTCGAGTCGCCGAGTCTTGTTTACACTTAGTGACATTAGAACGCGTTTCCTTTGTCTTGTTTTGCCTAGTTTTGATCCTTGCCTCGTTTGTCTGTTTATCCTGTTTTCTGCCTGCCTTGTGACAATCTGCCTGTTATTGTGACTACGATTCTGGATTGCCTTTATACATCTGTTTGCACCCGTGTTGACCATTGCTTGCCTAACCTCCTCAATAAACCTGCATGTGGGTCTGAACTCTGTTGTCAGTGTCACACCCCTGGTTACAAGGACAACATCTCCTCAACCTGGCCAGTGGGTCTGATGTGCGGAGGAAGAGTGGGTCTGCAAGGTAGGCCTGCATTTCCATCATAGCATTTGATGTTTTAGATGTAGTAGCAGGCCTCAAGCTTGCTACCCTCTCATCAAAGTCTTCCTAAAATAAGGCCCCTGCACTGGCTGTCACACCAGGATCTGAAGTATGTTCCTCCTCACTCAGAGCTGGGTTAATGGCTGCTGCAGCTACTGTAATCCTCTTCACGGCTTCTTCTGCAGCCTGTTGATTCACAAAAGCTTGCTTTTTGAACCTTGGGTCCAGGCAAGTAGCATCAGCAAGCTACCATATCTGACATCAAGGAATCTACTAGATTTTTACAGGTTCAAACCTGGAGGGATTTTTTTTATCGGGCAACAATCCTCTGAAGACCTCTTGTCATCAGAATAACTTTGGAGGCTATCACAAACCTATAAAGAATAATAATTGTTTATGAAATTAATTAAAAATAAGTCCTCTATAAATATTTAATTCTAAAAATAAGACTAATGAAAAACATATGCATTATTAAGACATAATATAACATGTGGTTTTAAATAGAATAATATTTGTAATTGTATAAAAATTTATAATAAATTACTTTTTTGTTATTATTTTATTATTACTACTTACTTTTCTGCGCTCACTTCAGTAGTGACTTGAATCTTTTCAACCTATGATTTGTTGAATTCCACCTTGTGGTCACGTCCTGTTTTAGCCATAATGGCTCTTGACCCCTCTGTTTTTGTGTGGCTTTCAGCTTGTCCGAGGCAACTGAACTTCTATGGAACTATTGTCTTGACCTTCAGAATTATTGGTTGGATCTCCTTTAATGCAGCTCTGACAATGAGCTTCAGCATGTGGGCAAAATAAAGTATGTGGTCCCAGTGCAGATGGTCTCTCAGGGCTGAAACAATGTTGCTGGCATTTTCTGTGACACTCGCTACAACTTTGTGACACACATCCCATTCATCTTTTACCCTTGTCAGCTCACTTGCCAGGTGAGAAGCAGTGTGTCTCTGTCAAAACAAAGCAGTCCAAGAGATAGGAGGTAATCTCAAAGTTCTTTATGACATGACATGTCACAGTCAAGTAAATTGTTGTTGTCAAAGAAGTCCAGCAGTCTGTTGTGAGACAAACAGCGGAGACATTCTTGATTTTTATCTTATTTTATCATAAAGCCTTGGCATTACAGTTTTTGATCTATGACGCAACAAAAATCCAGTTGTACATAAGTATTACTGACTGAGGTTCTCATTGCAGTCTAGAGTGGAGCTACAGTTTAAGATTAGAAATGCATTACAGATAATAATGATAATAATAATAATAATTAATGATGATGATGCACCCGTCTCTAAAGAATATTTGGAATATTTATTAATTTCTACACCCAATTCTGCTGTATTGTGTCAAGTCAGGTAAGAGAGACGAACAACAAACCTAGGACTCGAGAGATGAACGGTTCAAATATCTTTCCAGCTCTAAATGCATATGATTACCTTCTGTCTTTCACGTGATGAACGAGTGACTCAAACAGAGGACTTGATAGATGAATGGATCAAATCTCTTTTCAGCTCTAAATGTATATGATTAGGCTCATTTGAGATGGGCAAAATCTGCGCAGAACCGATTACAGGTGATCACAGAAAGATCCATCCTGGTTAGAAATGTGTCTATGTTGCGTCCACCTTGCTCTGATGTCACAATAATGTGCGGCAAAAAACTCTCGCAACAGCGAGGCGCATGCTCATGCTCTCCAAAGACTGCGCTCATGAAAAGCATGAGAGGAAGCAACTGGCTGACAACACAGCTGAATGCTTATTGGATGAGACAAATTACACTTTATTCTCTATCTTGTTTTTACTTAGGTTTATATCTGACTTTGTTGTATACCTTTTTTGTATTTCGTTGATAGTTAAAAAAAATCATAAAGAGCATGTTTATTTTATTTAGATTTACACACAAACAAAAACAAAATACACCTTTGTAAAAACAACGTGACCTATCTAATATAACAAAACTGTTACAAATAAATAATTAGGATGTGCATGTGCTGTATTTAATTTCTCTTTTAGTTTAAAGTCCTGTTTGTTGTAATTTCCCCTTTTTTGTATGTTTGTAAATATTGTGTTGTAATTTTTATGCAAAGTTATTCCATGAAAGTCAATCCTATATATATATATATATATGCCTATATACAAAGGTAATCAGGCTGTTTTGCTATTATGCCTCATCTTTGTGTGGTTTCATATGAGAAGTGAAAGGGGTATGTAGTAAACAAAACATACACAAATATATGTATGTGAAGTCAAAAGTTATGTTTAATAGACCAAGAAAATTTTCACAGTATTTCCTACAGCCTAATATATATATATATTTTTTTAATTCTGGACAAAGTCTTCGGCTGTTTATTTTAGTCTGGTTGGAGTAAAAGCAGATTATATAGGCCTAATAAGCATGTCAATATAATTAGCCCATTAAGAATTTCTTTATATCTGCAGAACGACCCCGGATTAATAAAGGGACTAAGTCGAAAAGAAAATGAATCAATTAATTAATGAAACTGTTAAAAAATAAAATCTGTTAAACACTTTTACTATTTGATGTAATGCCATTTTTTATTTTACTTCACCAGAGGGCTAATAATTTTGTCTTCAGTTGTATTTCCCTTTATACCTTCTAATGCCCTCTATAGAAAGTCTGAAATTACTATAGAAATGGACCACTTGTTCAATAAAATGCCAAATTCTAGGGACATTTCTAGCAAAACAAATAAACATTTGTCATGACCTGTCACTCAAAAGGATCTTGCTATAGCTACTTAATTTTTAAAGTAACCTAATTAGATTTCTTGAAAGCTTTCTTGCTGTATAAGCTGTTTATTTTTACATTCTTTTAACACCACTGTTAAATATACAGATTTATATTTTAAATACAACCTTTTAAGTAATGAGCTGTTCTTCTGTGATTGTGACCATCTTTTTGTAAAGACAGTGATATTTCAATTGCATCCACTCCCACATAAAAAAAACTATAGTAATTTATAAGAATACCATAGTGTTTTTGAACCATATTAAAATAACCTATTTAAATTCTATACTTGCTATGGTATCACAACAACTATAAACAATCCAATACTGAAAAAAACATGTTCAAGAACACTATAATATTTACTATGAATTACCATAGTATTTTCTCATGAGGTCATTCGTCTGCTATAAAACAACGGGAATGCGATCTCCGCCCCTGGTGACATTTCCAGGTGGCAAAACAGCAAGATTCAGGAAATTTCTGACTTCAGCTGCGGTCACACTAGAGTTGTGCGTGCGTCGTACGGCGCTGCGAAATGGGGCGGGATTAAACAAGATGATTAGACATAAAAAAAAGCCAGCGATTGCTCCATGTTTTAAATTTCTGTTAAGAGAGGTCATGTTTTGATCCTGGATTGGTCTCACGCAGTCAAGTGATGCGATTTCACAGGTCAGAGTTCACCAAGCTTGAATTTTGCACCTCAGCGAAATACGAAACTTGTTGCATGACCCAGCTTTTCCGGTCTGACGCATTCGCGTGCGTATGAATGGACGTCTATGGGGAGAAAAGTCCAGTGTGACCAAAGCTTTCTGATGTATTTTTTCAGCCCTCCTATTACTGCAGCCACCTGCTCTCGTCTACGTTGTAATTGGGAAATTGGCTTCACAGCTGTTCCATGGCCAGGTGTGTGTTATTCCCTCATTATCCCAATTACAGTGACCAGATAAAAGGTCCAGAGTTAATTTCAAGGGTACTATTTGCATTTAAAATCTGTTACTGCCAACTCTCAAGATTAGAGCCAAAGAGCTATCACTATCAGCCAAGCAAGATATCATTAGGCTGAAAAAACTAAACAAACTCATCAGAGAGAGAGCAAAAAACATTAGGCATGGCCAAAAACAACTGTTTGTAACAATTATAAAGTTCAGCAACACCAAAAGACCATGAAGACCATGAAAACAACTGTGGTGGACAACCAAAGAATTCTTTCCCTGGTGAAGAAAAAACCCTTCTATATGAAATGAATATGCAAAATGCTTTATAAGAGCACTTACATTCCCACCAAAATCTTCTTTACTTGAAATGAGAAATTTTCTATAAACAAATATTGGAATAAAAAGTGTAGCTGTGTCATGTGCCTGACTCAGTTGGCTTCAATTGAAGTGAATATCTTATTAACTGGCCTTAAATACACAGTTCTAGATTGTGGCTTCCCTTTGTCCAATGTAGTGTCACTGAATTAAGAAATATTAACAATTTTTGTTCATTTAGATTAATAATTATTTATTTAGTAAACTTGTCAATACAAACAAAACCTTTTCCAGAGAATGCAATTATTAAACTGATTTATGTATCCGGAGAAAAGGATTTTGCCTGTAACTATAGGCCTTTGGCCATTTCACTAGGCCTATAGTTTCAAAAGTGCTGGAGAAAATTGCAGAACAATTAATGGAGCATTTACACTCGAATCAGTAGCTTTATCCACAGCAGTTTGGTTTTAGAGAGATATATTCCACAGAAACAGCAACTTGTTATCTGCTTAAAAAAAGGTTCACTGAATAAAGGTAGTGTGGTTGGGCCAATGTTCCTGGACCTAAAGAAAGCCTTTGACATGGTTAATCACATTATCTTTCTAAATAAATTAAGCAAGTTCAAAATGTCAGCAGAGGCCTTACTGTGGTTTCATCTTATATGGGTGGGAGACAGCAATGTGTGAGGGTCAATCAGGTGAATTCATCTGTGCATTCTTACAATATGGGAGTAGCTCAGGGTTCTATTCCTGGCCCATTGTTGTTTACAATGTACATAATTGATCTTCCAGATTGCTGCCCAGGGGTTAACTACCAGTTATATGCAGATGACACAGTCATCTATGTATCTGCAAAAACACCTTGCCGGACAGATGAATAACTGACTCAGGCTTTACAACATATTTTAAGATGGCTTGAGCTGTCTAATTTAACATGAAATGTCAAAAATGTCAACAGTTTCTATCTGCTTCTCCATAAGAAATGTACTTGCAAGGGATAAATTTGAGGTGCTGATTAAAAATAAATTTATTAAAGAAGTGAATGAATTTAAGGTATCTTGGCATAACTCTAGATATTACTAGACATTACTAACTCTAGTGTAATAAGGTCAAGCCAAGTACAAAGTTTTTCTATTTTATTTTTAACATTTAAACTGCAAAATTACATGCACAAAATGACACTCTCACTTGTCATATTGCATTACATCATGGTCACAAGCCTCTTTAACTTGACTCTATGTAAACAAACAATAGAAATTATAGACTTAAATCCTATACCTTGGTGTGGAAAAAAAGTATACTAAATTGTATCACAAAAATATTTTTAATTCCAATTGTACATTGAAAGTATACGAACCAAAAAGTTTACTTAATTTAAATATAAAGTGTATTATTACCATACTTTTATATATATCTTTTAACACACTTAAAAATAATTGTAATTTAGTATATTTTCTAAAAATATATTTCAGAAAAATGCACTTTAGTTTATTTTTTACAAGTGTATTTATTTAGAATTTGATGGTAATATATTTTAGTATTTTAACTATACTTTGCAAATGAACTTTATAAGAACGTTCAAAGCACATTATTAAATAAACAGAAGTTGTATATTTTTAAGTTTTGTAGTAATTTCAGTGTAGGTTCATTTCATTCACGCAATTAAGCTTGTTATACTTTTAGAAAGTAATAAAATGTCAAATGCATTCAAAGCCCATTAAAACATTTGTAAATAACTCATTACTGTAAAAGAGAGACTCTGTTAATGCCGACAATAAAACATCTATCTATCTATCTGTCTGTCTGTCTGTCTATCTATCTAGTTAAAACATTTGTAAATACACTGTAAAAAAATCCCCAGAAATTCACAATGTTACTGTAATTTTTCACAGTAAAATTGACAAAGCGCAAGGATATGTGTATAGCATAATTAATAATTGATTAATTTTGAATTTATTCAGAATTATGCATAGTTGTATGCTAATGTCATCACTGACTTTTGAACTGATGACCTGGTCCTGCCATGACCTATCCATAAAAGCCCCCCACCCTCCATTTATTTATAATATGTATTGTAAATAAATATATAAAAAAATATTTAGATTTATTTTGAATAAATAAAAGTACTATTGTTATTATTATTATTGTTGGTATTATTATTATTATTATTATTATTATTATTATTATTATACAATTAATATTCTAAATAAATAACAGAAATTTGTCCTAAATGTAACTGGAACACAAAGACAAAACTGGAGTGATGTGGAGTGATTGTATTAATTTAATTTGACAAATCCATAAGATATAAAATAATATATATTTTTAATAGAATTATCTGTGGGCTGCACTGTAGCGCAGTGGGTAGCGCTGTTGCCTCACAGCAAGAAGGTCGCTGGTTTGAGTCTCGGCTGGGCCAGTAGTCACTTCTGTGTGGAGTTTGCATGTTCTCCCCTTGTTAGCGTGGGTTTCCTCCGGTTGCTCAGGTTTCCCCCGAGTTCCGGTTTCCCCGACCACAAAGTGATCATTTGAATGGATGAAGATGTCAGCCTCACGGAAAAGAAAACTTGATGAAGAGTATAGACAGTTCAAAGTTGAATGAACAGGTAAGTATGGGTTTATTTTACCACAAACCAGCTTGAATCAGTGACCTTCTTGCTGTGTGGCGATTGTGCTACCCACTGCGGTACCGTTCTGCCTGTGATACATCTTATGGATGTTTATTAAAAACAGGTTACCTTTGACCTTAATAAAAATTCAGATTTGGACCTTTTAATGTAGACATTGAGAACGTCTCGGGTTACGTATGTAACAATAGTTCCCCATGAGGGAACGAGACACTGCGTCTAACCAGCACGCTAGGGGAACACCTCTTTTATACGCGTCTTGATACACATGGGAAATCAATCTAATGTAATTAAGCGGTGACATCAGACCAGAGAGTATAAAAGCCTGCACTGAGCCTTCAGTGTTAACTTCAGTTTTGCTTGAAAAAAGTAATAGGCAGAAGAGAGTATGGCGGAAGACGCAGTGTCTTGTTACCTCTCAGGGAACTATGGTTATATACATAACCCGAGACGTTCCCATCTAGGGAACTTCAACACTGCGTCTAACCAGAACGCTAGGGGAACGCAATACCCACTAGGCCAGACTCACTGCTGACTGAACGCACACTACGCAGTGAGAACAGAGGACCCTGGTGAGGGGTCTACATCAAGTTGATAGTGATGCACAAATGTATGTGGCGTCGACCATCCTGCCGCCAAACAAATGTCAGAAAGGGCAGAGCCCGAAATAGAAGCTTTGGAGGCCCCTACAGCCCTTGTGGAATGGGCCTAAACAAATTTAGGTGCGGGACGTCCAGCAGCCTGATAAGTGAATGAGATAGTCTCAACTATTCAATTACTTATTGTCTGCTTATTGTTTTCAGGGTCAGAAATTTACTGTAGTGGCTCAAATGGGGGAACAGAGATGCCCTTGAGCACCAATGTTAAATCCCAAGTTGGTACTCTGTGTGTGCTGACAGGCCTTAGCATTATGGCTCCATGTAGGAAGCGACAAATTAGCGGATCCTGCCCCAGTAACTCATCATCTAGGGGAGAACGGTAGGCCGCTATGGCTGACACATACACTCTTAGAGTGGATGCAGCTAACCCAGCAGACAGGCGATCTTGGAGAAATTCCAGCACTGAGGCTACCTGACAGCTGACTGGGTTCAGCTAGTGTTCTTTGCACCAAGCTGAAAAGAGCACCCATTTTAGGGGATAAAGCTTCATTGTGGAGGGAGCCCTGGAGCTTAGAATGGTTTGAGCCACCTCGGTTGACAATCCATACTCTAAAAGGTGGGCCCCCTCAGAGGCCACACCCATAGTTTCCACAGGTCGGGGTGGGGATGAAGTATCATCCCTCCCACCTGGGACAGAAGGTCTCTCCTGATGAGGATCTCCCACGGGAGACCCGCCAGCAACCAAATTCTTTGAAAACCAAATTCTTGTAGGCCAATACGGGGCTACCAGCAGTAAGTGGACTCCATCTCGACGGACTCTCTCCAGGACTCCTGGGAGCAGAGCAACTGGGGGAAAAGCATACAGACATAGCCTCGGCCACATCTGCACCATGGCATGGATGCGAGAGAGAAAACCACAGTATGCAATGCGTGGTCTCTTGGGAAGCAAACAGGTCTACCTGCACTCTCCTGAATCTTTCCCAAATGGTCTCCACCACCTCGGGGTGAAGTCTCCATTCCCTAGATCTCACCCCCTGCCTCGACAGGAGATCTGCTCCCATGTTCAGATGGCCCGGAACATACATTGCCCTGACAGACAGAATTTTGTTCTTGGCCCACAGGAGGATTCAATGTCCCAGTCTGCATAGCAGTCGAGACCTCAGACCCCCCTGATGGTTGATGTAAGTGACCACCGATGTTTTGTACGTGTGGACTAGAACATGATGGCCCCTTAAATCTGGGAGAACGTGTTTTAAGGCCAGAAACAAAGCCATCATCTCCAGGCAGTTTATGTGCCAGGAACGATGATGTTCCCCCCATTGTCCCGCTGCAGGAAGTCCCCTCAGGGTTGCTTCCCAGCCTGTGAGAGAAGTATCTGTCATAAGCATGATGCGATGACAGACAGCCCCCAATACTGGGCCCTGGGACAGGAACCAGGGCATTTTTCACATACTTAAGGCCCGAAGGCAACGCAGCAAGACCTTGATCATGCGGAAAGGATTCCCCTTGAGGGAGAACCCCCTGGATTTGAGCCACCACTGCAGGGGTCTCATGTACAGCAGACCAAACCATGAGGCCTGCCATGAGTCCCAACATTCTCTAAAAGTGTTTTACAGTGATGAACTGGTCTAGTCTGACTCTGTGTACGGCTGACTAAATCGAAGTGATTCGTGGCGGGGACAGACGTGCTCGCATCGTCATGGAGTCCCATAGCACACCTAAAAAATGGTCATCCTGGCTGGAACAAGCACACTTTTTGTGGTGTTTAACCGAAACCCCGACCTTCTGATATGGGTGAGACTGACATCTCGATGTCGAACTGCCATATCGTGATTCTGAGCTAGAATGAGCCAGTCGTCTATGTAGTTTAGGATACGTATACCCTGCATACAAAGTGGAGCTAGTGCCGCTTCGACTATTTTGGTGAAGGTTCGAGGTGACAGAGCTAGGCCGAATGGAAGAACCCGATACTGGAACACCTCGCCCCCGAAAGCGAACCTCAGGTACTTCCTGTGTTGGGGAAGGATGGATATATAGTCCCCCATCCTTTTGGGGAACTATGAAATACCGGATGTAAAACCCTGATTCTCTGTCGAGCGGGAGAACACGCTCTATCGCGTCTTTTTTAATAGAGCCAGTACTTCCTGTTCCATAACCAGAGCCTGTTCTGGCTTCACTATGGTGGGTGTAACACCGTTGAAGTTAGGTGGGCGTGCACAAAACTGTATTTTGTAGCCATGTTCCACCGTGAACAGGACCCACTGAGACACCATCGGCAGGTTTTTCCACGCTGCCAAAAAATGTGCTAGGGGTACCAGCCTCTCAAGACTGGCCTCTGGTTGATCTTGGATCCTCAGACACTGAGGAACGCCCACCCCGGGAGACACAGAGCCTCCCACCTACATAAGTGGTGAGGTGGTCTGCCCCTTTCTCCATGGACACTGGTTCAGGGAGGGCGCCAATCGGTGCTCTCAATGTCCAGGGGGGGCCCTGGGAAGCCTGACTCCCAACATGTCAGGACTTCCTTTTATCCTTCGCCATCCTCAAAATTACTAATTGTTCTTGTGGGTAATTTTGAGGAAGGCTCAGACTGAGAGCGTGCTCTCCAGGTTCTCTTTTTTTGAGGGGGAGCCCGAGAAGCGATGCTCTTCTTTTGGACCGCACAATGTGAGGAGCTAGTTGACGGCTGGGGCTGTCTTTTAGCAGACCCCCAACTTTTAGATTTTGGGGGGAGAAAATCCTAGAGGGAGCTAGAGCGTTTTTTAACTCTGTCAAAGGATTAGGCGATGCGATCGATGGCGTCGCCGAAGAGCCCTGAGCTCGAAACTGGAGCATCCATAAAGATTGTTCTATCGCTTTCTGACACCTCTGCTTGTGTCAGCCAGAGGTGTCGCTCAGTAGCCACCAGGGTTGCCATGGATCGCCCCAAACTAGAGGATGCCTCCTTAGTAGCTCTAAGAGCTAAATCAGACTAAATCAGAGCTATTCGAGAAGCTCTTCGGGCGTCGCTCCCCCACAATGTAAGCAGTCTTTAATTATGTCAGCCTGATATGCCTGCAACACTGACAGTGTGCAAGCATCCAACAGACTGACCAGCCGTCATATATGCTTTGCCAACCAGACCTAAGGTGACTCTTAATGGTCTATATGACAAAGGAGGGACCCTTGCAGATTTTAAATCAGGACAGTGATGACGTGCTAAGTCCTCCTCTATTATTGGCATCTGTGTGCATGCTTTATCCCCCAGCCCACGAACTGCTGAATAAATATTTGTTTTTGATGTCATTAAACGAGCTGAGTTTGGATTATTCAATGACTTTGAAACAGCACTGTGTAGTTCGGGACAGAAGGGGAGGTCACTCAGTGGAGGATCAAACCTGCTGGTTAACTCTCTCTCATCCAGCATGCCTGTCAGACGCAGCTGCTGCTGCTCACGTGCAGGCTGCCAGTCTATCACATCAAATCTGTCAGCAGCACATGAAATCATCTCCACTAAGTCATCAAATTCAACTGACTGGGGCGGCAGTTCCCCCGTCCCTCTTTGCATTCGCTGTAGCAGCGCGCTCGTTTCCTCGGAAACGGAGGACGCCGCCCTTTCCCAAGATGCAGAAGAAACCGCAGAGAGTGCCTCTGACGTTCCCGAGGGAGGATTAGATCTCACAGATATAGGAAGAGAAAGGACAGAGTCCGTCTCCATCCTGTCTGCTAGATCTAATTGTGATCCCCAGGATCGAAGTCGATGCTCAGCCTCAGCACGAGCGGGACCCGAACCGCGAGGAGTGCGAGCTGCGGGAGTTTTATTAAAGAACTCCCTCCAGCTACGCAGCACTTTGCGGGAGAGAGCATCACAGTGCACACAGTCAGCATTCTCAAATGCTGCCAGGGCATGCAGCTCTCCCAAACACTCTAAGCACATTTCATGTGGGTCACCAGCCGTAATAAAACAGGGGCATGGAGGCACACAGTGTTTAAAATTGTTTTCTGCCATAATTATTTACTAAAGGAAAGTTTGTCAGTTTTTTTGTATATTGTGTATGCAAAATCAGTAATGAATGGACGTAGAAAGAGGGTATTTTTCACGTGCGTGCTTCTTGAAAGCAAAGAAGTTAACACTGAAGGCTCAGTGCAGGCCTTTAGGCCATACTCACACTATGTACAGTTGCCTTGAACCGGGCCAAAGCACGCTTGTCCCCCCCTCCCGTTTCCCCCGACGGCCCGCACTCACATTACATTCGGGCCTAGGCGCGCTTATGTCATCGATGATGTGCTGCTCAGTAATCGCGCTCGCTCAGCACATTTGTAAAAATGTATTAAAAGTTTAAAATATTAATTTAACAGTTTATTTGTTCATTGACAATTTAATTAGATTTATTATTCTTTTCAATTTTTTTACTTAGGTGGCACCATGGCTCAGTGCTTAGCACTGTTGCCTCACAGCAAAAAGGTCACTGGTTCGAGTCCCGACTGGGCCAAGAGTGTTTCTGTGTGTAATGTGGCCCACGCTCACATTACATTCGGGCCTGGGCGCGCTTATGTCATCGATGATGTGCTGCTCAGTAAGCGCTCTCGCTCAGCACAGTGGAGATTTCTTTAATTATATCGTTTAAGTCGTTTGATATGCAGTGACACGCAGTCTAATATTTCGCCGAACAGATCAGCCACTTTTGACGCTCATGAACAATCATTAAGTCCTCGTGCTGCAGGAATTAGGAGGTTTGCTGAAGCTGCAGCTGACGTGCAGTGAGGGATTTGCGTCTTTCATAATCTACGACAGTTTGCGTTCATTGAACAGTACGAATGATTAATTAATCCATATGAAACAGTTCCTTAAAAGTCACGTCTCGCTTTCAGTTTCGGGCTTAGGCACGCTTGCACTCACTGTAAGCGTACCGCGCCTGAGCCCAAGTCAACCGTGCTCTGGCCCACCTCTTTCAACCGGGCCAGGGTCGCCCAAGTGTGCCGTGCCTGAGCCCGATTCAGAGCGCTCACACTTCTCAAACGATCGGGGAAACGGGCCTGAACACAGTTCGAATAGTATAGTGTGAGTAAGCCCTTATACTCTCTGGTCTGACGTCACCGCTTAATTACATTAGATTGATTTCACATGTGCTTTAAGATGCGTATAAAAGAGGTGTTCCCCTAGCGTTCTGGTTAAACGCAGTGTTGAAGTTCCCTAGATGGGGAACCCCTGTTTTAAGCTATCACTAACAGGCGGACCCAGATCTACAACCTAGAAATCTGTGCTGGACTGTTTTTTCAGTCTCACTCCTGCTGGGTTTTATTTCACACCCAATCGCCCCTGCTATTTATTCACTCTTTGTTTATAACAAACTTCTAACATACTTCTAGAACAAACCTGTTAGGACAAGAGCGAAGCCAAATATGAACCTTTATGTTCTGTGCAGATCTGGGTCAGTCGGCATGAATATGGTTTCATTTTCCACACTGGGGCTGTTAACATGAGTTCTCTGGAATTAATGTTAATAAAAATGCATTGTTGCCTTGGTAATGGAAGCGTAATTTAAGCAGAAGAAATATGAGAAAGTGGCATGAGAAAAAATTCAAACGTACGAGTCTTGTACAATAATAAATTTTCTACACATATCCTGCTATTTTCATTTTAATCTAAAGCAAGCTAACAAAAAATTACAAGGAATTTTGTAAAAATGTGTTAAGTTTAAAATATTAATTTAACAGTTTATTTGTTCATTGACAATTTAATTAGATTTATTATTTTCAATTTTTTAACTTAGGTGGCACCATGGCTCAGTGCTTAGCACTGTTGCCTCACAGCAAGAAGGACACTGGTTCGAGCCCCAACTGGGCCAAGAGTGTTTCTGTGTGGAGTTTGCATGTTCTCACTGTGTTCGTGTGGGTTTCCTCTGGGTGCTCTGGTTTCCCCCACAATCCAAACACGCGCTACAGGGGAATTTAATAAACTAAAATGAACGTAGTGTGTGTGTGTGAATGAGAGTGAATGGGTTGCCGCTGGAAGGGCATCCTCTGCGTAAAACATATGCTGGACTAGTTAGCAGTTCATTCCGATTTGGGGACCCCTGATAAATAAGGGACTGAGCCAAAAGAAAATTAATGAATGAGATTTATGACTCGGGTCCGACTCGACCCCTTTTAGACTCTGACTTGTACTCGACTGGTTAAGGACTTGGTCTTGACTTGGACTCGACCGCAACAAGTGGCTTGTGGCATCCATAAGTTGATTGCGATCCCTCTCCCCAACTATGCATCATTTGGCAACTTATTTGAATAGGAAAATTTCCACAAACAGCCTAGGTTTCCTTGACGATGGAAGTAATTTTTCACAGTATTTCCTATTATGTTTTTTCTTCTGGAGAGGAAATGTTTTATTTTATTATTAAAACCATTTTAAATTAAATTTTGTTCGCCACATTAAGCAGTTTTTTTTCTCAGATTGACTACTGAACAAACCATTTTTATACAATGACTGCCTAATTACCCTAACTTGCCTTGTTAATCTAGTTAATTGCAAAAGTTGAATGCTAGTATCTTAAAAAATATCTAGTCAAATATTATGTAGTCATCATGGCAAAGATAAAATAAATCAGTTCCTAAAATAAGTTAGTTATTAAACCCATTATGTAAAAATTATGTGTATGTTAGTTACATCTTAATACACCTGTTTTCTGTTTGCACATCATGTTCTCTTCTGCTTTGTTGGACAGTTTATGTAGTTTCTGTGTTCACACGGTTACCATTAGGTTGTCAGTTGTATCGCTGAATCTCTTCAAGCAAGCAATTCTGTTCTTAGGCAGTCTTTTGAATAATCATCTGACCCCTTTTGTTCCGATCAGTAATATGAGAAAAAAAGCAGTAATATTACAAAAATGTTGCATGGAATTTAACAAGAAGAACCAGTTTAACATCAATCTGCAACATTTACTAATACATACCATTCTACCTATAAAAGTTAGTGATTTTTTTACTGACAAATGCTCACAAAGAGTGATTCAATGGATAGCTGCAAGCCACGAGCAGCAACTTAACTGGTTGCAGCATTTCCTAAAGTAAAGTAAAGGTTAAAAAAGCACTTAAGTTCTGTTTATTGCACACAGTGCAGCAGCAACAGACAAACATCAGGACAATAAAGGACCGGACAACAAAAGACATATTAACCCATTTAATATCAAATTTCCCCTAGAGATGACATATATGAATTTGTGTGGTATTTGTAAGGATATTAAACAATCAATGTCAATTTGATATAAAATAAATAAATAACCAGCTAGCAAATTTCATGTTGCTCAAATCCAGCCCACACCAGACACTTACATCCGGCCCACATACTGCATAGAATGATGGCACTTGGGCGGTCCTTTCCTGTTTGTCAGATCTGGGCCACAATTAAGCCATAGCAATATCACGTATCAGACAGTATTCAACTACATGAACCAGAACTGACCCTATTCTAGGCCACAGTTTGCTTTTATTCTAAAGATCTGGACCACATACTAAATGGAATGATGGCTCTAAGGCGGTCTGCCCGTTTGTCAGATCTGGGCCACAAATAAGCCAAAGCAATACCACATATCATCCACAATTCAACCAAATGAACCAGAATTTACTCTATTCTTGGCCACAGTTTGCTTTTATTCTGGCCCAGATCTGGCCTACACTTACGGTACATCCGGACCACATACTGAATGAAATGATGGCTCTAGGGTGGTCCGCTCCAGTTTATGTTTAAGAGAGTGAATTTAAAGAAAAACAAAACCTGTTCAGTTATGGTAAAGACACACTCAGACCTCAAGAATCCAACCTTGTACGTTAACAATGGTAACAATTAAACTATTTCATGCTGCAATGCATGCTGGGTGTGGCAGAGTACAACATCCCAGCATGCATTGCATTATGAATACATTATATAGCTTATTGATGCTACAGTTTTCATTATTTGCTTTTGATTCTGCTGTTATGTTGACATTGTTGTTGTCACTTTTAGTATACTGTTTGTGATGTTTGAGTTTTGTTCATTTTGTTAATTGCCACCATTGTTGAGGTTCATACGCTGATTATTGATGTTTCTGTAAGCACAAGTTCAACCAAATATTTATTTTTGGCACATGTAAGCACGTTATTACGTTACTTTTTATAATAGATTAAATATTGGTAAATAGGGGTGTCAAAATTAATAGTTTCTTCGGTGCACTGCGATACAGGTGTGGACAATTTGGTATTCTTTCAGTTCAGTTTGTTCATAACCGTTTTTTGTGTAGTGACGTCATTTATCTCATATGCGATCTGTCGCCGTAGCTTACTATGGTGGGGGAGGCGAGCGTGAGTATTTACTATGCTCCAACTACTTAAAAACGCAAAAGCTGTGCACAATTTCACTGCGTGTGTGTTTACTGGACAGTCTTTCACTGACACTTACAGTAGAAGCCCTTATTTCACTGAGATTGAGAGAATGAAAATGCACTCCATTTTTCTCTTTCATTGTGGCCCATTTGACCTGCTGGTGTGACTTTTCCTCTCCTTTCGGCTGTTACAGCATTACTTCTGGATACAGACACGAGCGCGTGAGTTTTCTCCGCCGCGTCTATCATGGATCAGCTGTGATCATCACTGCAGTGTTGCCAGATGTAGCTAACTGATTCCAGCCCCAAAACTATCCAAAACTCGCCGAAATGCCTACCCAAAACTGCCCAATCTGGCAACACTTTACCACTGCCGTTTATTAGTGTCACTCATCAGTGTACTGCCTGTAAAGTAAAAAATAAAATTGTGTATGGAAACCATCGTCAATGCACCATGATGCACTGAGATATCGAATTGAACTGAATCGATGGCATGATAATCGTAACTGAATCAAACCGTGAGACCAGTGTAGGTTCACACCTCTATTGCTAAACATCAGTAAATAATATCATGTCATCACAGGCTTGTTTGCCATAACGAATAAACATTTCAAACAAAGTTATTAAAAGTTACAGTAGCCCAAACAAAATTTTTTATTAAAGGTTTGAGATGTAAAAACATAGTGTAAAAATGTATTTTAACAGTAATATACTTTGAATGTAAACTACAGGAGTGGACTGTAAAAACACAGTATGTGGCTGACAACCCAGCTGCCAGTGTTATTCTGTAAATTTACAACGATAAATTTAGAAAAGTTTTACAGTGCATAATACTACCCATATCTGCTATGTCAAAGAGCTATTGTTTGACCGCTATAATTATCAGCCCTTTTAATGACTCTTTACTCTTCCAAAGATTCGCAGGCTCACAGCCACATTAACCAAAGCTTACTCTTCAGAATATTTGCCCCCTGCTTGTTTGACCAATCACTAATAAAGACCTGCTTACGGATTCTCACTAGGTTGAATCGTCTATCCTTATTACAGATGACTCAGCCACTATGGATCCCGTGGTGTTATTAGTACGGCTACAACAAGGTAAACATTCCCTTGAGAATCACATCCTGAACTATTTGAACATTGTTAACAACACCGTTTGCCAGACCATATGCTCATTGACTTTTTCATACATGGGTTAAACGAGCCCATGTAAAGCAAACTTACCGGTGTTGATTCCCGAGGGAAACGCACACTACAGGAATTCCTCTACCTTGCACTGTTGTCTGTGGGCTCTTTCTTCACTGTTGGAGAAATGGAGGAGGATAATCCTAAATGTTTTGTACAGAGGGGCTGTGTACAGCAAGACCCACTGGCAACAGGGTTTGTTGGACAGTCCACCACAACGATCATGCTGGCATCACCGATACTCCTGTCTTCAACACAACAACAACACCCGCGGGCTGCAGGATTTGCCATGCACAAAATGGCCGCCAACGATACCCATCAGCAAGACCCGCGGACTGCGGGAATTGCCACTCACAAGATGGCAGACTTCAGAATAAAAACTTCCAAGATGGCTGCAGTTAAGAGAAAATCTCACACGGTGATCACTGCCAAACTGCCGTTGACCCAGATGGCTCCTTGTTCTGAGTCTGTTCCTGCCATAGTTCCTGTAATTGTTCCTGTTCTTGAAAAGCCATTACCTGAGCCACCAGAATGTCCACCACCACCTGAGTTACGTGAACTACCACCACCGCCAGAGCTGCCAGATCCCCAGTCACTATCAGAGCTGCCAGATCCTTCAGAGCTGCCAGATCCTCAGTCACTGTCAGAGCTGCCAGATCCTCCACCGCCAGTGCTACCAGAGCCGCTGACATCAGAGCTGCTGCTGCCAGAGCCACCGCCACTGCCACCAGAGCCACTGCCGCCAGTGCTGCCGCCACCGCCTGAGTTTCCTGAATGGCCGCTGCCTGAGCTTCCCGAATGACGGGCGTCAGATCCTCTTGAATCCCTCGAATGGCGGGTGCCAGATCCTCTTGAATTCCCAGAATAGCGGGCACCAGATCCCATTAAATCTTTCGAATGGCGGGCGCCAGATCCCCTTGAATTCCTCAAATGGCGGACGCCAGATCCCCTTGATCCCTCAAATGGCGGGCACCAGATCCCCTTGAATTCCTCGAATGGCGGGCGCTAAATCCCTCTGAATCCCTCGAATGGAAAACACTAGAGTCCTTTGAAGTCCTCGAATGGCAGGTACCAGATTCCCTTGAATTCCTCGAATGGCGGGCGGCATATTCCCTTGAGTCCCACGAATGGCCAGAGCCGCCACCTAAGTTTTAAGAATGGCCAAATTCGCCACCTCAGTCCCAGGAATGGCCAGAGCCGCTACCTGAGTTCGGTGAATGGCCAGAGCCGCCACCTGAGTTCCATGAATGGCCAGAGCCGCCACCTTAGTCCCATGAATGGCTGCCAAAGCCGTGTAATTTCCCAGAGTCACTAGAGCCGTGTGACTTCTCTAAGCCTCCTGACCCACTAGGGTTATATGAACTGCCAGTGCTCCTTGAACCCAAACCTCCTGACCCACTGGGGTTTTATGAACTGCCAGTGCTCCTTGAACCTAAGCCTCCTGACCCACTGGGGTTGATAGAACTGCTAGTGCCTCCTGAACCAAAACCTCCTGACCCACTGTGGTTGTATGACCTGTCTATGCCTGCTGAACCAAAGCCCCCAGACATACCGCAGCTCCATGCTCTAGGCCCCCCGCAGCTCCACTCTCCAGGCCCTTCGCAGCTCCACGCTCCAGGCCTTCCGCAGCTCCACGCTCCAGGTCCTCCAAAGCTCCACGTAGACCTCCGCTGCATAGTCCTGGCCCTCCATCCCTCCCCCTGGTCTGCCTCCACTCCACCTCCCGCCTGAACTTTGATAGGAGTGTCTGGAAGCCGCTCCGTAGAGGGGGGCTATGTCATGATCACCAGCGATCACAGCCAGAGGTTGCTGGATAACACACACTCACATGAACTACAAATCCACTACGTTCATGGACTACATATTCAGTCTTGCCACACGCACACACATGATCCAAGTCACCTTTGATTACACTCACAGCCGAAGCTGTTTTTGCACTGATTACATGGACTATAAGAACACCTCTCAAACACGTCTTGCTAGCTTGCTAGTCTTGCTAGCTGCACAAGTGAACATTACGACACGTTTATTCTTGCATTGCCTTCCGTGTTTTAGACCTTTGCTTAGTTTTGTTTGATTTATTTCCTGTATGCCGCCTGCCTTGTGACCATCTACCTGCTATTACGACTACGACTCTGGATTGCCCATATACATCTGTTTGTTCCTGTTTTGAACCCTGCTTGTTTAACCATTCTACTAATAAAGACCTGCATACGGATCCTCACTACGTTGAAGCGTCTATCCTTGTCCTATCCATGATGTGTTCAAAAGTACTACACAGCCCAGCCGAGACGAGCACAACTGTATCCCCCATCGCGTCTGCACCCAGACTGTTGGAGGACCAACAGCTAATGTTAGTCAATCAAGAGCATGCATCAATATCACAGACTAAATGAAGTTTAATACTAGCAGTCGTTACATTATCAGATAGAAAATGTGGATGGCAATATACAAGTTAATATACGGTTTCAGTTAACTTACCTCGAAGGAGACCTGTTGCTCGCCATAGCTCGCTTGTCATCACTGAAGGGAGTCATTACAGTCCAATCGAGCGAAAACATAATGGGTGGGGCCAACCTGTGACCTCAATCAAGATTGACCAATGTATTCACATACACTGACATATAGTGAAATTGGACCCCCCCGACCATACACAAACATCACATTTCAGGGAGAGACAGGTCAACGGGAGGTAGCATTTAGAAAAAAAGGAAGCAAGATACATAAGGAAAGATAGGTAAAAAAAAAAAAACTCCCTCTCACCCTGCTCTTAAATTAGGGCAGAGTGTGACCAGGGAATTAAAAAAGCCTTGTCAGTAGCACATAAACACATAGACAAGACAAAACATCGCAACAGGGAATTGGAACAGGGGATGTGGATATAGTCCAGTAAGGGCGGGCAGCCATCCGTCCTGCAGCTGTGAGAAGCGCTGGTCACAGACCCGACTACCCTCTCCAGTGGGTGAAAGCACATGAAGGCGTTGGATAAGGGCTTGGTAATGAAAGACTTATCTGTAGCTGTGTATGTGTGTGTGTGTAAGCCTGTAGAGTCCAACAGGTGTCCTTGACAGGGAGCAGGAATTTCAGAGCGTCTCCTTATCTTGCTATCCGGGAGAAGTTGTTTTTCTCCAGCCGAGGCCGTCTGGCTGGGAAAACACTGGGAGCCGAAAGAGAAGAAAGTATTTAAAATTTCAATATCAGCCAATTTTACAGATATTTAATGTCCGTCACTGGTCTCCAGTCCTGGCCAAATCTTGTTGCAAAGTTGTAATTTCACCCCGATGTTTTCAAATTTGCGGTCTAATACAGCAGTCTGATTAGCAGCATACCTGCCCATTATAGTTTCAATCAAGCCGGCCAGCTTGGTGGGGTTTTGAGCAGCACTGACCGCTTCTATCAATCGTCGATACCCCAGGGCCCCGCAAAAGCCCATCAACAGAAACCCTGTTATCAAAGTTTCGAATAGGTAGATATCTTCAATATCCTTCAGGGACAGAGCAGCCAGGCACACGGCACGCCACTTCTCCCACCCGTCCATCACGTATCCAGCTGCAAACGTCCCGGCAGGACAAGTGGGCTCTCCCGAGCCCAAACTTCTCGTTGAGAAGATAGTGTCAATCGCGTTCAGAGACCAGTTGATCAAATCCATAATTCCTTATTCGTTTGGATAGCAGGGCACGGAGAGCCTCAGAGATAGAATAAGACGAGACAAGGAGCCAGCCAGGGAAGATAAGGGACGGAGAGGGAAAAAGTGCGACCGCCTTCGTCGAGAGCCAAAGAAGAATCTTTATCCCGAAGGGAAGATACCGCCCACTGAGCTACAGAGTTTTCAACTCGCAAACAAAGATTTTAGATCCGCAAAAACTGAAACAAAACCGAAAGCAAAATGAATAGGCACACAATGAATTAATCTGGTGGTAACTGCATAAAATGGTAATAATTATTTTTTTGCAGTGCAATTAATTTTTTATAAAGGGCATTTTTTTTATTAAATGTTTTTTTTTTTTTATTTGAAATCTTTTATTCTTTATTTGCATTGTACCTAATTTTGGTCAAAGCATCATATGTTTGTTTGAATAATAAAAACACAAAATTAACCCCGGCATACATGGGTTCAAAACTTTTCAACCTGCAAACAAAACATTTCAACCCGCAAGCAAAGATTCTAGATGTGCAATAAATGACAGCAGAACGGAGAGAATCTGCAATGAAAATTGTGGTAACTGCATAATTCAACAATAGTTTATTTTTTACAATTTAACATTTTTTTATTATCATTGACATAAGTTTTTTATTAAACCTATTTTTAATTTGAAATCTTTTACTTTTTTATTACTACATATTTTTTTCCTAAAACTAAATATTTTTGATTAAATAATAAAGAAACAAATCTAACTCCATACGTGCCCACCTCTGTCTGTCAATGGATCAACAGCTTCCTAACGGACAGGCAGCAGCTGGCGAAGCTGGGAAAATTCTCATCCAGTATCCGCACAACCAGCACTGGCAGCAGCTGGTGAAGCTGGGAAAATTCTCATCCAGTATCCGCACAACCAGCACTGGCGCCCCCTCTTAGGGGTGTGTCCTCTCCCCACTGCTCTTCTCCCTTTACACAAATGACTGCACTTTAAAGGACTCCACTGTCAAGCTCCTGAAGTTTGCAGACAACACCAAATTTATCAGCCTCATTCAGGACAGTGACGAGTCTGCTTACAGACAGAAGGTTAAGGAGCTGGCTGTCTGGTGCAGTCACAACAACCTGGAGTTCAGTTCTGACCAGAACCAGAAAATCAGAGCACATCACACCTGTCCACAGGTGTCACAAGTACACAGGAGACCCAAATGCAAGTGGATGCAAGATGATTTATTTAGAGAGATAACAGGAATAACAACTGGTATTGATCTCACCAGATATTGGAAGGATAGGGTAGAGCAATGGTGCATCTCTCAAGGAATTTGACACGCTAAACAGCGGTAATAGTTCATCAGAGCAACAAATCCAGAGTGAAGTCTCTCACTGATATCTTACCAGATATCGAGGGAAGGGGGTAGAGCAGTGGTGCATCTCTCAAGGAAATAAGACACGCTAATCAGCGGTAATAGTACTTCAATGAGACAGATCCAGGAAGATCTCTCATAAGTTCAACCATGCCAAACAGTGGTAGCAGTTCTTCGATGAGACAGATCCAGGGAGATCTCTCATAAGTTCAACAACGCCAGACATCGGTAACAGTTCTTAGGAGAAGAAGCAATCGGCACTGAATAATCCAAAACACGTGAACACAACGAACTGACAACGTAAAACAGGAAAGCTGAACAGATATAGGTGCCGTAATGCACTGCACTTGTGGACTGCTAACAGCTAAGGTTACTGATAGCAGCAGAGCACGTGACCACCCAGCTGATGACATGTAAACACAACAGACAGCCACGCGGTGAAGACACACCGACATCCACACACATAAACACTCACACACACATACACCAGAGGAACAGACAGATCCACAACCGTGACAACAGGTCTTTACACTGGCTCCCAGTTACATTCAGAATAGATTTTAAAGTACTATTACTTGTCTATAAATCACTAAATGGCCTAGGACATCAATACATTACAGTAATGCTTACTGAATACAAACCTAACAGATCACTCAGATCTTAAGGATCATATAAACTAGAAATTCCAACAGTTCAGTTAAAGCAGGGTGAATTGGCTTTCAGCTACTACGCACCTTGCTGCTGGAATCAGCTCCCAGAAATGATCAGATGTGCTCCAACATTAGGCACATTCAAATCAAGAATGAAAAAACATGTGTTCACTGTGCTACATCCAACAGATCGCACTATCATGTTTTTCTCTTCTCTTTCATTCTTTATAACCTGTTTTAACACATTTTTATCTGTCTCTATCTGTTTTTTTACGTTTTGCACTTTGAATTGCCACTGTGTATGAAATGTGCTATATAAATAAACTTGCCTTGCCTTAATACGCTCAAAACAGTGGAGATGATAGTGGACTTCAGGACAACCCCCCCTGATCTTCCCCCACTGAGCATCATAGGCAGCATTGTGGCAACAGTGGAGTCATTCAGGTTCCTGGGCACCACCAACTCTCAGGATCTGAAGTGTGACACTCACATTGTCTCCACTGTCAAAAAAGCTCAACAGAGGCTGTACTTTCTTTGTCAGCTGAGGAAGTTCAACCTCCCAAAGGAGCTGCTGAAACAGTTCTACACCTCCATCATTGAATCAGTCAACTGCACATTAATAACCATCTGGTTTATCTCAGCTACCAAATCCAACCTCCGAAGACTATGCCGAATAGTTCGGACTGCTGAGCGAATCATTGGTACAACCCTCCCTACTCTCTAAGAACTGTACTTATCCCGAATGAGCAGAAGGGCTGCCAAAATCATTCTGGACCGCTCACACCCAGCACACTGCCTCTTTGAACTTTTACCTTCTGGTTGACGCTACAGAGCACTGCGCTCTTAAACAGCCCAACACAGAAACAGTTTCTTCCCTTAGGCAATCCATCTCATGAACACTTAATAATAGTAATTGTGGAACCAACATCACTACTTGCTATAGACTTTTTATACACATATACACTTATTTAACAACACACTTTCCGTGTCAATTTGCACGTAACAACTGCACATACAATGTTGTGTGTGTATATATATATATATATATATAT
>CAIGQZ010032901.1:282755-308434 GCA_903798205.1 Danio tinwini | reverse complement strand
TGTGTGTGTGTGTGTGAGAGAGAGAGAGTGTGATGTGTGTCTATGTGTGTGTATTTATACAGACAGCTTGTTATTGTCACGTTCGGGTTAGGGGAAAAAGAAGGCGAGGACCCAAGCGCAGAGTAAGGGATATTTATTTACAATAAAATAAAACAAAATGGGAAAAGCAAACAACCCCGAGGGGGAAAACACTAATCAAACAAATAATAAACAAACAAAACAAACTGGACTGGGCAGGCTGGCAGGGATCAGGACTGGACCACATCAGGACGAGGACGACAAGCAAAGCTGAGACATGGATAGTAACGAAATGTAACGAAGACGAACTGGCACAGGACAGCAGACATGAGGAGATTGTAATCAGTAGTAAATTAACACACAAACAGCTGAAACAAATGAACTAATAATGAGTTAACAAGAAGGGTGGGGCTAGACAATAGACTGCAGAGCACATGACAGACACATAAGCACGCGGTGCATGTAAACATACGCCACGTGCTAAACACAACACCAACAGAAGACTGAACGCGAGACACGAGTACAGAATGAATGAAAACACTCAACGTGTACTCACACACGCAGCGTGCATGCTTCATCCCAGCACCGACCGAAACCAAACCCAACTAGACAGAGACGCTGGGACTGAAACACCATGCTGCAAACAGACAAACAGAAACACCCGGACGAAAAGCGCACAATCGTAAATACGCCCAAACCCTACGCGCCCGCATCGAGTGGAATGCGCAGGTCCAATCGCGCCCACGATAGGCGCTTATACAGAGACACGCACAATGACAAAACATGACAGGAGTAGTGTCAGGACTCCGCCACCAAAACAAGAATTAACAAGACCAGATTGGCAGAATCATGACAGTTATAGGCTGAGTTTCTGGACTCTATCATCTAGCTGGTTTTTGGTTTGGTGTTGCTGTTTGCGAACACATCATCTCTCCCCCTTGTATATAATATTTTACTAATATACTTAACTATATCTAAAAATATTTAATAACCTTTCGGCTGATTTTTTTAAAGGGCACCTATGGTGAAAAATCTACTTTACAAGCTGTTTGAACAGACATATGTGTAGGTATAGTGTATAGACCGTCATATTGGGGTGATATAAACACACTCAGTCCTTTTTTTTCAATTTAACAACATAAAAACGGTGGACCAATTGGATCGGTTTTGAGACCGACCGCAACTTGACGTAGGAGTGTGGTCCCCCCGCCCACCGAATTGATTGACAGCTGCATATTAACATGTCTCCGTAGTAACATGTATAATCATACCAACCACAGGACGTGCGCAAACTAAGCAACCGTAAATAAAAGGTCTGTTCAGTTCGCTAGGATCATCAATCATCATCAAATGTGATCAAGAGTGAGTTTGACAAGTTTAAAATGTTTTAAAACAGTGCATGTGTGTAATAAATTACAGCGATTTACTTCAGATTTACTTCATCAACAAAGCCGCGTGTCAGTACAATTATAAAAGAAGACGCTTAAATCCCGGTTTGCGGACGTTAAATCAGGTTTATTTTGTACATTAACGTAACAGATATCCATATAGCAGTGGATATTAACCTGTATCCTGTCACATTTGCATGCAAAAACAGTGCAAAGATAAACGCGCGCTGATTGTGTGCCTGTCAGCACTGTGTGTGTGTGTGTGTATTTGTGTGTGTGCGTGAACTTTGTAACGACATTGTGTGTGACTCATCCTTGCAACTCCACAACATGCATCAAATACTTAGATTAATAAGATAATAAGATTCTTACTGTATTTTTTCCTCACAAACTTTACGTGAGATCTTATTCCTTCTTGTTTGTCTGTTGTCTGACACAGCCGAGGGAGCCGCTGTCAGGCACGTGAAAATGGTGGGCATAAAGGACTAGCCTTAAAGGCGCAGTACACAAAAACTGCTAGCTGATGCTAAATGCTACAAAAGAGAAACTTATGACAGGTATAATAAAAAATCTGATGGGTGTTTTGAGATAAAACTTTACAAACACATTCTGGAGACACAAAATACTTATATTAAATCTGGAAAAAGTGGTAACCTAGGTGCCCTTTAAAATTTACTTAATAACCTACTGCATTTGCATTACTTTTGATCTTGGATAATTCAAACCAATGCAAATCACCACGCTCTTAATGAGACTAAAATGATTTCAAACGACTCGATGCAACAGTGCCGTGCAGGACAGGATTTGTTTGTAACTTTGGGTACATGCCGTTATCCGTGTCCTGCGGGACTGCCGCAAAATGGATATATACATAGATGAAAGTGAATGAAATTATATTTATCTACGCACGGACGAAACAATGCTGCATTAAGGTTCTTTCAGACGGGAGGCGGATGCAGGACTCGCCGCCAGGACTCGCCGCGTTCCACGTTTTTGTTCAGTTGAGCGCGGCGCGGCTTCAGGTCTAATCATCACAAAAGTAATCATCAACAGTGTCACATTTGTATTTGCTAAGATCTAACACAATGTTGCGCTTGGCATATGTGCTTATTGTTTCTGATAAGAGTTTCAGTTTAGACATCGCTGCTGCGAGTCGGCAATAGCCTATTTTTCTAATATTAAATAGCCTATTTCACCTAAAACCTTTCACTGAGCTCAGTAATGTTCTTTGAGAAGTTATTAATAATCTGTTCAATCACTCTTTAATGCCAAAACGAATGGTAAAATACAGAGTGTAATTTAATTTATATAGGCTAGTTTAAGTAAAGAAATACAATTTATTTTAATAGCCTATATAAATAAATATAGGCCTTACATATTTTTAAGTAAAATTAATAGGTTATTTTCTGAAAAATTCACGTCCGTGTTTATTTCATCAAATTAAACACAAATAAGACACGTATGCATATTCCGTGTATTTGATGGAGCAGTAAATGCATACACTGAAAAATAGGCTTAAAAATAGCCTTAAAACTTAAATAGGCTATTAATGACGGATAAAAGATAAATAACTTTTTTTTTTCTGTGAGAGCAAGAGAGAATCTTGCGGGAGTGCTGTTATAAAGGAGTCAAATGACCAACGACCGCAACACACTTTTTTATTCCAGAACATTTCAGCTGGTTTCAGAGTTCTTTCATTTTCTTCTTCAGTTATTTCATTTTTAAAAATTGTTTTCTTTAACTTTGTTAATTCAATCCAGTTTTGTTATTTAGCCTATTATTTTTATGCAACTAAGTTGCAAACTAATTTGTTATGAGATGTAACTGTGCCCTCACGTGCAGCTCGCACTTCAACTGCTGCTGAGAGAGAGAGAGCGCAAGAGATAAATCGAAATAATTTATTTTTGTCCGAAAGCGTCGGTCAAGTGATGTTGATGTGAACAGCTGAAGCTGTCAAATTATTTGTAGCTTATTTATTATTAATGAGGATGATTAAAAATAATAATACTATTCATTTTGTTCAATAACGCAATTAAAACATGTTATAGGTCTACATTAATGCGAAATTAGCTAAATATCTTCTTTAAAATCGTCATAGGTCTCAGCTCTTGACGATATCTTTGCCTATCATCGATACACGATACTATCATCTATCGGCACAACCCCATTAGGCACAAGCCAACAGTTTGGTGACGCTGTCTGAGCCTTACATCATAATTTTTATTATTATGCAATACCGTATACCGAGGTAAAATAGGGAGGAGGTTTGACGGTATCAAAATTTGTATACCGCCCAAGCCTACCTATGACCCAAGTGGAAGCTCACATACCTCACCTCCACACACCCAATCGCACACTTCCTTGGGTTGGCCGTAAGCCTGGCCCGCCTCAGCACCGAAAACACTGCCCTGACATGTTGCATATGGTGCTGCCAATCATTACTGTATTTGATTATACATTGCTGCCAACTCTCACGCATTCGGCGTGAGAATCACGCAATTGACAGCATTCTCACGCCACACGTCCATTTTCTCACACAGAAAAATCATCCCATGAAATATTTTTTTCCGTTATAATAAAGAAGGTTTTAAAGACTTTTATCGTTTTATACAGATGTTATTCTCTCTATGTGCGACCGAGCCAACGCCGGTGAAAGCAATGTAATCAAAAACAAACTGGAAACATACCCGTGTGTCTTTCGCACGCCCTTGCTTGACACTGATGCGCTGCTCTCGTTGCCGCTCCCGGTATGAATCCTGGTTGTGAACATGCATGCCGAAATAAACAGGCGCTGCTCACGCGTCGCTCATACGTTGTACAACAGGTGTTGCGCCGAAATGCACCCCTGCAGTAAAATGCACCCCTTTCATAGGCTTTCATTGGGATTCTAGGTCTACATGAAAACCAAAGGCCATTAATTGATTAAAACGTAATATGATTATTATCTTGATGGATAGCCTAAAGCAAAAACAATAAGAGAAACGCATTTTAAAACGCAATAGGTTTACAAATAAATGTAAAAAACAAATCTTTAATCTCCTGTAAGGAAAGGGTTCACTCTCATTAGTGCCATAATGATGTTATTAAAAAATTATCAATTTAAGTTAATCAATGCACATTTCAGAGGGGCTGTGTTTTATGGCAGGTGTCCGCATGCAGTGAGTTTTAGAAATCGAGTTTAGACTCAATAAACCTAATTCTTGGCCATAAGTTAGGTCTAAGACAACACACAACAGATAATTCTATTAAACATATTTTTTTGTGTTCTATACAATTGTCTATAGCAGTGGTTCTCAAACTTTTTTCACCAAGTACCACCTCAGAAAAAAAAATTGTCTCTCCAAATACCACCATAATGACCACTATTACAGTAGCATAGTAGGCCTAATTAAGCAGCTACAGCACTGTACAGTTAAAAAACAAGGCAGATTAATTCCTTTTATTAAGAATATTTATTATTGTCAGACACCTAAAACATTATAAATAGTTTGAACATTAATACTGTACTGTGCTTACAGGTAAAAAAAGAAATAAATTGTCAATGTTCAAATTAAAATTTGCTTTTAAATGTAAATTAAAAACGGCCCTGTTCTTAAATAATAAAAAGAAAATTGCTGTACTTAAATGTAAAGTATTATCATAAAGTAGACTATTCATCAGTACCTGGAAATGTTCCTTGGACCTCGTAAATATAGGCTAATGTCATCTTATTCATATATAAGGTCTGATAAATTTAGAAATATATGTGGCATGTACATAGCTATGACATATTTGTATATCTTTGAAATCTAAAGATTAACTTGTATTTTAAATATATAATTTGGTTATCGTACGCATCAAAGGGTTAAAATTGTGTTAATTTTTTTTCTTTAATTATTTAGCGATTCCTCCACGTACCACTAGAAGGAAGCTTGCGTACCACTAGTGGTACACGTACCAGTTTGGGAACCACTGGTCAATAGAACTTCATTCAAATAAAATTAATATTCATTCATTAATTTTCCTTCAGCTTAGTTTCTATTTCAGAGGTTGCCACAGTGGAATGAACTGCCAACTGTTCTGGCATATGTTTTACGCAGTGCAGCCCTTCCAGCCGCAAGTACTGGGAAACACCCATACACACTCATTCACACATGCTGATACACTACAACAAATTTAGTTCATCAATTCCCTTATAGCGCATGTGTTTGGACTGTGGGGAAAATTGGAGCACCCGGAGGAAACCCATGGCAACATGCAAACTCCACACAGAAATGCCACACAGAAATGCCAACCCAGCCGGGACTCGAACCAGTGACCTTCTTGCTGTGAGGCAACAGTGCTAACCTCTGAGCCACCATGCTGTCAAGTTGTATCTTTACATTGTTTTCCGGTTACATTTAGAATATTATTTTTCTTTTATTTATTTATTTATAATAGAATTGTATAATAGTAATGATACTGTAATTTGTAATGAATACTTAAAAAGTATTTATTAAAATAATTTATCATTTTATATATTTAGAATCAAATGGGGCGTGGCTTGGTTGTGGGGGCGTGGCTTGTGGATATGGGCCTGGCTTAATTCGCACTCCAAGCTAAAGTCAAAAGTTGGCAGCCCTAATTATAGCATCCAGATAAGCTGAGTGATGGGCCAATAATTTATCCATCAGGCGCTGGAACGTGGCTGGTGCCCTGAACAAAAGCATCACAAATTGGTGTGAGCCAAACGGCGTAGTGAAGGCCGTTTTTTCTCGGTATAGAGGAGTTAAGGGGATTTGCCAATATGCCTTTGTCAGATCCAATATTGAATAATAGTGAGCAGCACCTAACCGGTAGAGCAACTCGTCAACCCACGGCATTGGATACTCATCGAATTTCGACACTGCGTTTAATTTGCATTAATCCATACAGAACCGGACCGACCTGTCCGTCTTGGGTACCAAAACGATTGGGCTGGCCTAGTTACTGCGAGATTCTTCTACTGCTCCTATTTCCAGCATTTTTCTCAATTCTTCCTGGACCACTTTTTTTGTGGTGTTCAGGCAAGTGATATGGTTGGGTTCTAATGACCACGCCTGGTTCGGTCTCAATGAGGTGTAGATAGGGGGGAGAACAGGTCTGTAAAATCGGTTTGAAGGTGTCGGGATGTCAATGAGCTGCGTGGGTGAAAGATGATCACCTCCGGTGACCAGAGTGTTTGGCCAATCTCGACTTATGCTCTCTGGCCCCAGATTGACCTCGCTGGTAACAAGTGCCGCCAGTATCACCTCCTCCGGCTCCCTCCACTGTTTTAACAAATTAACATGATAAATTTGACGTGCCCCCCTCCTGTCCGTTCGCACCAACTCATAATTGAGATCGCTGACTTGTCGTGTGACCACAAATGGACCTTGCCACTTGGCGAAGGGGGAAAACCCAGTGGAGGCTTGGGGAACCTCCCGCACACTAATAATAAGGGCTCCAACCAGTTATCCCAATTTTTTTGAACGAATTTACGGATCATGGATTTAAGTGCGATTAAATCATTCCACCAAGCCATGTGTTTGTGGATGATAGACACTGGTGCGAATTGATTTAATGCCCAATAATTCGTAAAGTTTGCGCAATGTACCTGACATGAACGCAGTGCCTTGATCGGTGAGGATCTCCTTGAGGATCCCCACCCGGGAGATCATGCTAAACAGAGCTTCCGCAACACTTTTTGCCGAGATGTTACAGAGCGCTACTGCCTCCGGGTACCGTGTTGCATAATCCACTAGGACTAATGCAAACCGCTGCCCACGTGCGGATCGTTCTATTGGCCCGATGAGATCCATACCAGTTTGTTAGAAGAGGATCTCCATAATTGATAAAGAGCGAAAGGACGCTTCTGGGATGGCCGGTGGGTTCAACGTGACATCAACATCAACGTGACATCAACGTGAATGCCCGGCCAAAAGAATTGGGTCATGAGTAGGCCCACACGGAATCTGCGCGCGCATGTTTATTTACTTACAGTTAACTATTTACTGTTAATGTAATAGGATTTGCATTTTAAACGTCAAATAAAAGTTAAAAAGATATTCTTTTTTATTTCACATTTTAAGGTTTTAGTTATGATACTCATAAAATAATTCTGCAGAAATCTGCAGATTTTTACCAAATTCTCTGCAGAAATAGCAAAAAACTTCTACAGATTCCGTCTGGCCCTAGTCATGAGGTGCTTTAGTATGGCAGCTTGACCTACATGTCCGGCCATGGGATTAGAGTGAGCCGCCTGAAAAGCATTTCCTGATGGCTCTTTGGTACTAATAATTGGCTTGTAACTTTTAATTGTTTAAGTGTCTTGGGTCACTCAATACATTAATAATCGCAAAATATGGATAAGAGAGGAGCCGATCAGGCTGGAGGTTTCTGCCATCAATGACCTGCACTCTTTCGAGTGCATGCTTTAGCGTGTCATCACGTGACTGCTCCGGCAGAAAGTCTTTGCACCTGGAAATTCCCAGCCCTCCCCCTGTGTCAGCCCGGGACGTCACCGCTTGGAATTCCCCCATCTAAGCCACCCGCTTCCTATCCAGCAAACTTTTTTCCAAGACACACCCGCGCTTAAGATTCCCAATAATATGTTTAAATCAGGCCGATTCATTCCCAGGATTAGAGGGTGTTTGAGGTTTGGGTTAACTGCTACCTCCACATTATGTTTTTTTCCCCTGAATTTGATTTTCATAACTGTTGGCGGATAGTGTCTTACCTCCCCGTTTACACACCTCACCTGAACCGTGCGGCTCTTATCCAATGCCGAATGTTGCACCAGGCATTGGTGGATAGAGGTTTGGTTACATCCTGAATCCACCAAGGCCTAATATGTATCCCCCTTAATACTCACCGGTATCTGGTACAGTCCATAGCGAAGCAGTTTTCTGGTGCATGATCATTCATGACACTGGCGTTGTTCCTCCGGATTGCGGCCGGCCTGTTGAAGGATTGCTCACTTCAGGTGAGCATAGTCCAGGAGATCCTTGGCCGGTAGATGCTGTGCGGCGGTCTGGGCTTCGCCCGACAGCAGCGGGATGACTTTCACCAGCCAATCAGCCCGCTGCCACCCACACGCCTCCGCCATCTTCTCAAATAAGTCGAGTAGCTGTATTGTAAAGTAGCTGCGGGCCGGATCTCCCAGTCCAACAGACTCTGGACAATCTCGCGGTCCTTGCACTGGGCCTCAAACAAGACACGGAAGCGGTATTCTTGCTCGACCATTATGTCCAAAATCTCCTGGTGCGCTTCACGGTGGAGGACTGCGTGCAGTTGGATTGACTGGTCGACGGAGTGGTCATCTTAGCAGCGAGGTCTCTTCCTCTTCCTGGGTTTCGGCACCACTGTAGAAAGATTCTTTGTTGTGGGAAGAAGAAGACAGGGTCGGCGATAAGGTAAGTGAAAAGCTTCTTTTATTTTTAAGTGGAAATAGCAGAGGGCTCAAAAGTGCGTTCAGTCGCTCAGCTCTATTTCTCCATCTCTATGGTCTCTCCCACTCCCTTATGACGGTGTCTCTTCAGCCCAATCACTAGAGAAAACGTGTTATTAATTATTTCTGATTGGGCTACTGACCAGCTGCCAGTGTCTCCACTCGCTCTCCCCCTTTCTGGGTGTTTAGCCATGCTTTTTTTTTATACCACAATTATTAACAAAAATTATTCCAAAATATTAATAATAAAATACTTACTTTTGATTAGGTTACACTTTTTTTCCACACTGCTGATTGTAGCACAGTATTTATTCATTTAATTTTTATTAATTTGAAACTCATTTATTTGCTTTTTTATACAATTTATTTATTATTTTAATATTATTTTATTGATTTGTTTTGCCTTATTAAATTAATTGTGTGTCAATTATTTTATCATGTCTATTTATTGTATTTTATGAATTCAATTTAGTTTTGTTCCTCTTCAGGAGGGGAACGTCAATGCTATGTGAAAACTTCCACTCTGGGGGATTTTGTCAGAATCCAATCACCTGAAAGAGTATATAAACGGAACAATGAATGCCAATGAGTTGGCAGCGTCAGCATGCACAACTAGGGCTACTTACAATCAATTTAGAATATAAATGCAGCACGTGCCAAGCTGAGGCATCTTTTTGGTTTCAGATCCTTTCACAAAGCTTCTGAGAGAGTCAATGAGGGTTCCTCCAGCTGTGTCTACAGAGAGAGAGTGAATGAGAAAGTGGTCCCGGTCCAGAGTGTGCGATACGCGGCGGCAGATGGCCGAGCTGGGTTTCTCCCTTGCCTGGCATTCTTTGGGTCTGGTCCTCCAGAGCGGTTTGTATTGTTGCATTTTCCCTAAAAGAGCAACACGGTTGTGCAGCACATCTTTTTCAAGATGTCGCTCCGACTGTGCGTTTCTGGATGCGGTGGTTTCCTGTTCCCAGATGATGGGCACGAGCACTATGTTTCATGTCTGGGAGTCCAGCATGTTAACTTGTTGTAAAAGGTCGACCCACCCCAGTTGTCCCCTGCACTGCGGTGGGCATTCAGGCATGTCTGGGGTTCATGCTAGCATCAGGACATGCTTTGTTCAGGGAGATGTAAAATTCAGCTGGTGAGTTGGCATAGCCGAAAGGGCACCTCGTGAATGTGTATTGTCTGTTGTTAAAGATGAAAGCTAGCTTATGCTGGTCATTTGGATGTATAGGTATCGTCCAGAAGACAGAGACCACATCAAGCGTAGAGAAGATGGTTGCTACTTGAATTCTGGGTATTTCCTGTTCCAGTTGTGTCATCAGCCATCATGATAATGCACTTGCTGATTTAGCTTTCTACAGTCTATAGTCAGGCATCACTTGCCATTCGGCTTGAGGACAGGCCAGATGGGTGCAGGGTAGATGTGGTTGCATAAACGGATGATGCCCTTTTCCAGCATGGAGTCGATTATTTCCTGCACAGGTTTGTGTGAAGCAATGTACTGTTTAACAAACATGGGGGGTACATTCAGAGATGTAGGAATGCATACCATGTGGTGGTCAGTGAGACCGCAGTCTAAAGAGTCTTTAGCAAAGGCATCCTTGTATTTATACAGGATTTGCCAGAGTTCTTATCGATCAGCATCATCCAGCATGACATCAGCGTCGTCCAGGATTTTGCTGGACTTGCATCTCGAACCTGGAGTATGGTTCATCCATTGTCGCATCCTTCATCCATTTTGTAGAGGGAAGTGCCATGTCTCCAGCCATCTTAGTGATGAGTGATGGTGTACATGGCAAGGTGTTTAGTCCTCAGTAAGCTCACTTCTGCATACCTGTTCTTTGTTTACTGGCATGACAGACGTGAGTGTGATGAGCTTGAAAGGAGCTGTAAAGACTGTGTGGGATGGGGTCAACTCTAGTGAAAAATGAATATGCTTAGTATACTTAGATCTGGACTAATTGTTAGTATATTTTAAGTATGTTAATGAATAATTAACTTAAAGTGTGACATTTTGGACATATTAATTTTGTGCTAAGTATATTTTAGTTGTAATAAAATTACACTAAAATACAACTTTAAGTGTACTTTTGTGTGCTAAATTGGAACAAATTTAGGTATATTTAGTACACTTTAAATATGCATAATATGTAAGCTAATTTCATGCTTGCTTAGTGATATTAAAGTGTACTTTTCTGTATTACAAGTACATTAGAAATTAATTACGAGTGCATTTAAAATACACACGCATTATACCATAACTATATTAGTTTTCTTACTAAATATGTTAAATGCAACTTCAATAAAAGCCAAATACACACAATAAACAATTCAAACTGTTTTTATTAAAACCTCAGAAGAGTTTAAATGTTTTACAGTCATTCAAAAATATTTTTGTTCTATTAAAAATACAAAATACTGCAGAAAATGTCCTTCAGTACAAAACATTACAATTTAAGAACAGATATTTTAAAATGCCAGGATAGTCCAGAAAGTCCATGTACAAAATGTATTGTGCTTCAACAAACAAGTGCATAACAAGCATCAAATCTTAAATATGTTTCACCATATCCTTATAGTGGAGCATTGATTAAGGCCCAATCCCAATTCTACACCTTAGCCCTTCCCCCTTGTGCGTTCACATGAAGAGGTGTCCCAATTCTCTTTATTAGCTTGTTGGTGTAGGGATAAAGGGAAGGCTCACATAGCCCTTCAAATTAAGATTTTTCAAGACCACACTACAAATAAAGGGGTATGAGAGTTTTCTCTGACTACACCAGAAACATGGATGTAAAAACCAAGCAAAGAGACCCACAAATGTAAAATAAATGTGTATTAATAAGAATTTTACTACAAAGCAGCTGCTTTATTACATTCATAATGACATTAATGTGTTAATTTTAAAGAAACACTTTGAAAAAGAAAAGCTAAAATTTCACTAAGGATAGTCCCAAAATAACCACTGCAAAATATTACTCAGCATTTTTAAAATTCTGATAACTCAATGACTGGGTCTGTCAGAAATGTCTGCTGGGAGTGAATAGCTTTTTACTGCACATTTGGTATAATATTACTGTTGTTTTTCAGTTCATGCACACAGAAGATTAGCCTCAACACTCAACTTCTATATAATTTATTTATAAATTATTTAAAAAATGCTCACTCCATGGAGCTTGCAACCTACGCTAGGGACAACATGACTGTGTGCAATTCTTAGAGGGATATTTCCACCCCTACCCCTTAACACAGTTTCAAGGGCCAAAGAGAAGGCAAAGGAGGTGGGGGTAGGCAAAGGGAAAGTGGTATAAAATAGAATTAAGACTGGGTCTGAACCCCATTAATTTTGAATTTTCATGGTATTTGGGAATAATTTTCCTAAAATAGTTTACATAGATGAAGAAAAAAGCCATAATATTTAAAATTGTGTAACATTCCAGCATGTCAGGAAGGGGTGAGAGTAGTGGTAAAATGATAAAGTAGTTATAACTAAACGTTTAATCAAAACTGATTCAGTTCAGAAACCAGGCTCAGCCAGGGATCAATTCTCCTTTGGCCAAACATAAAGGGTAACGCTGACTCTGGAGGACTTGAGAACGATGCGTGTGCAGGTTTGAGTCAATCAGTGGCAGGTGTTCAGAATAGCCCATGGAATCAATGCAGAGACTCGTTTTACCCATTTTACGCTGCTGACTCTTCCATGATCACCACAGTTTCTGCGCTGGATACATTAGACATTGACAGCATACAGTATGTCAGTGACTGCATATGTCCCATTTATAGCATTTATTACAGTCTCTGTGAAAAGAGAAAATTTATCTTTTTTTAAATAAAAAAAGTAAATTTAAAGACCACAATTACTGTATAATAATGTAGAACAATTTAACTGTATTATTTTAGCATTAATATTATTTTTATTCAGTACTCCCTGACATGTAGGTAGATAAATAAAATACAAAATAAATAATTTAACAAAATTAATTTAAAAGGTGATGATTGGGGAAAGGTACAGACTATATGAGCTTCTTGACCTTGCCTGTGAGGGTCCAACTTGTCCTTTGAGGATTCAATGGCAGATTTCTCTGTGAGTGTGCAGCTTGCCGGAAATGCTTGGGTAAAAAGAGAAACATGACTTTTTTGCCTTTTATACATTTTGGGACAGTAACATTAGAATAATTCAGAGAAATCAGGTACAAATGAAATATAAGCTAAATAATGTAAAAAGTTTTACACAACAAAAAGTAATCACTACACAACTAAAGCTTATTAAGTGATCAAGATTACACAAAAAGGCAGCAAAAATATTAATTCATTTTCTTTTCGGCTAAGTCCCTTTATTAATTCGGGGTCGCCACAGCGGAATGAACCGCCAACTTATCCAGCACATGTTTTTACACAGCGGATGCCCTTCCAGCTGCAACCCATCTTTGGGAAACATCTTCACATTCATTCACACTCATACACTACGGACAATTTAGCCTACCCAGTCATCAGTACCGCATGTCTTTGGACTGTGGGGGAAACCGGAGCACCTGGAGGAAACCCACGTGGACGCAGAGAGAACATGCAACGCCAACTGACCCAGCCAAGGCTCAAACCAGCGACCTTCTTGCTGTGAGGCGACTGCACTAACTACTGTGCCACTGCGTCGCCGCAGCAAAAAATAAACTGTTTAAAAATGTTTTTATACAGTAATTCTTACATTTTTCTTGAGCTAAAATATGTTTTATCTAGTGAAATAAATAAATACAGTTTTGTTGCGAAGTGTGAGTAAAACATATATCAGTTTCCCGTCGGGAGGGGAACTTCAATGCTATGTGGAAAAAACTTCTACTATGGGGATTTCGTTCAGAAAGTCACTCGTCTGAAAGAATATGTAAATGGGCCAATGAAATGCCAATGAGTTAACAGCTTCAGCTTGATGCTGCAGCTGATGCTCATTGCAATCAATTTGGCTATAAGAGCACAATACACGCAAAGCAAAAGCATCCTTTTCGCTTCAAAGACTTCACAGCCTTCTGAGAGAATCGATGAGGGTTCCAGCCAATTTTCTGAGAAATCTGAGAAAGAGTGAACTAGAGCGGTCTCCCGGTCCATAGTGTGGTACACGCGGCGGCAAATGATCGAGCTGGGTTTCTCCCTTGCCTGGCGTTCTTTGGGTCTGGTTCTCCACGAGTGGTTTGTATAGTTGCACTTTCACCTAAAAGAGCAACACAGTCGTACAGCGCGTCTTTTTCAAGATGTTACTCCGACTGTGCGTTTCTGGATGCGGTGGTTTCCTGTCCCCGGATGATGGGCACGAGCGCTGCGTTGCATGTCTGGAGGTCCAGCATGTTAATGCGGTGTTCGCGGGCAGTTCATGCTGTCACTGCGATGGCATGTCTGTTGTGCAATTAAGATCGCGGCTAGCCTTGCAAAAGGGCGAACCACCCCTCCTGTCCCCTGCACTGCAGTGGCCACTCGGGCAGATCTGAGGCTTCCAGTGGGAGACTATCCGCTGCCCCTGGGCTTGTAGACCTCCCGCTCCTCCAAGTGCTCCATCCAAGCTTTGAAGGAAGCGATCCGTCTAACCAGATGGTAGCCCTCTCGCTCGATGACACCGGGGACCACACGTCCACTGCTGCATCGGAGGATGGGCTTTCACTATCCGATGAGGATCCAGACCCGCTTTCCCCCTCCGGGCAGGTGAGCGATGTCACAGATCTCGAAACCGGAGGTGCACAGTAGGCCCACACAGTCTTGGAGGGCACCTTTCTCTGTCAGATCTGCGTGTGCTTCTGCCCTCACCACTCTTGATGACGCAGCAGCCAGGGGGTATGGGACGATCCCGCGGGTCGAGCGTGCCATTGCAGTCAATCTTTATTCGCGTGGTGCCTCTTCCTGGCAGGGTCAGCCTTGTCTCCTGTCTCCCTGCAGGTTATCTGCCTCCCTCGGAGCTAGAGCTGCGGGCCAGGCTGCTTTGGCCTTGCATGCTATGGCCACCCACCAGCGCTACCAAGAGCAGGCGCTGGCTCAGCTGCACGAGGGTGGTTCTGAGCTCCCCACCGCAACCGACTATGCTCTTCGGACCACTAAGTCCTCTGCGTGTGCGCTGGGAAGGATGATGGCCACATTAGTGGTCCAGGAGCGCCACCTCTGGCTAAACCTAGCAGATATGCACACAGTCAACAAAGTTAGCTTTCTTGACTCTCACATATCCCAGGCTGGCCTGTTCGGCAACACCGTCGGTGAATTCACCTAGGAATTCAAAAAAATTGAGTGAGCAAAAAAGTGAAAGAGCAATCAGATCCAATGGGCAATGTCATCTATCGGCGGTAACGTAAGACCGCTCCTCCCGCCATCCACATCTGCTGCTCCTCGCAGAGGGCGCCTATGAGAGCTGTTCCGCCTGCGCCTCCGGCAAAGCGGCCACGTCAAGCATTTTGTAAGCCATCATGCACACACTGGGTGACCGTCACTGCGCTGTGTTGCCACGCCCTCAGTCCTGGGAACAACCCCTACTTCCTACAGGCCGGAGTGCCTCAAGTACAGGCGTCCAGTCATATTGTCATTTCGACAGATGTTTCTAACACAGGCTGGGGGGCTGTGTGTTGTGGGCATGCAGCTGCGGGCCTGTGAAAAGGAACCCAGTTGCATTGGCATATCAATCTCCTAGAGCTGTTGGCAGTGTTCCTCGCTCTCTGCCATTTTTTTGTCCTTAGATGCGAGGAAGACTTAGGTAACCGACCAACAGCGGTGGTTAATACCATTACTCAGGCTAGAGCCCCTCAACAAGGCGCGCCTATGCCCTGAAGTGGAGTCTATTCACCTAATGGTGCGTCACTCACAGAGAAGACCCCCAAACTTGCCAGATCAGCATTGTGCTTTCTTTCTTTCAAGAGAAGGTGGAGAGCAGGCTGTCGCTCTCTACACTCAAGCGTTGGCTTCTATCAAGAAAGCGGGGACTTGGACGGGGACTTGGAGGCATTTTCAGTCAGTGACTCGTGCCTGGAATTTGGGCCGGCTTATTCTCACGTTGTTCTGGGGCCCTTCCCTGAATATGTGCCCAAGGTTCCTACCACACCGTTTAAGGACCAGGTAATGAACCTGCAAGCGCTGCCCCCGGAGGAGGCAGACCCAGCCCTTTCATTACTTTGTCCAGTTTGCGCTTTGCAAATCTATCTGGACCGCACTCAGAGCTTCAGATCATCTAAGCAGCTCTTCGTCTGTTATGGTGGTCGGCAGAAGGGAAGTGCCGTATCTAAACAGAGGTTGGCCCACTGTATAGTGGATGTCATCTCCCTTGCTTACCAGAGCCAGGGCGAGCCGTGTCCCCCAGTAGTTCAAGCGCACTTCACTCGGAGCATCTCATCCTCTTAGGCGCGTGCACGCGGCGCCTCTCTAACAGACATCTGTAGGGCTGCGGGCTGGGCAACACCTAACATATTTGTACAACTCAGTAAAAGTGTTGTAACATGCTTGTTGCGCCATTCTCCCTAACACAGAACTCTGCAGAGATTCCTCCGAGGCCCCCAGCATCTAACTCAACCAGCCTGCGTTCTGGGTTTAGGTGCCCGCTATGTGCGATTCCCACTAGGCAATCCCATATGCTTATACTGCCACAGTGCAGTCCCCCCTCACAGGCGGGCCCGTGTCTTCCCTCACAGCTAACCATCTTTTATTCATATGTGTACTCCCCCTCCTCAGGGCTAGTCCATATGTTCTCTTGCCACCAGTCTCGCCATTTAGGGACTGCATGCTTTCTCAATGTACTCTCGTATTTAAATTCCTAGAAATATCTAGACGCTTTGCAACTCCCAAAAAATATATCTAAATCTGTAAATATTCTGTTGAAGCGGGATAAGTAAGGGCCAGAGAACATGTTGGAAGACCACGCCTCTGGTGATGCAGAAGCACTCACGCTCTCTTTTGCCTGGCAAACCTCTCATCGGGGGCGAAGGTAAGGTTCAATCATTATGGCGTTTTCCATACATTTCCCCATAGTGGAAGTTTTTTCCACATAGCATTGACGTTCCCCTCCCGAAGGTAAACGCTCCGGTTACTAAGGCAACCCTCGTTCCCCGATATGTTCCTTCGCCATAATGATTGTCCTTTAGCTGTTGAGGTTAAGTATCTTCAGCTTAAAAGATGCTTTTGCTTTGCACGTGCTGTGCTCCTATAGCCAAATTGATTGCAACGAACATCAGCTGTGCAAGCTGAAGCTGCCAACTCATTGGCATTTCATTGGCCCGTTTACGTACTCTTTCAGGCGATTGGCTTTCTGAACGAGTTTTTCCACATAGCATTTCCTATGTTTGTATGATTAACCTGTCTGTTAACGAATAATATGGCATAAGAACCTAACATTACTACTAAAGTTAACTTACTTGATTAATAAATGACATGCACTGTACAGAAATATACACAAAACAATCATTTTTCAACACTTACCATGGGTGAATCCGTTGACTGAGACATCAATGGGTATGGTTCAAATGAGGCGTTGCATGTGGTTACAGATGGTGCTTGTTTGTGGTCAAGTCGAATCGGCTCGGTTCTATGAATGTGCTCCCTTAAGTGAATAGTAAAGAGTCAAATGAGCCTGAAAATGATTCCTTTTTGTATAATAATGTGATACAATAAAAATTATTAATCAATATGTGGCTCTGTTTGGTTTCTCGGAAGCTATAGACAAATTACCAACCAACGTCACACATGACGTCACACGGGTCCCCGGTTGCAAAAAAAGACTGGTGTTATGGTTTAACTGGTGACCGTGTTAACTGGTGTCCCTTTCCAGATGTAAGCTATTCACGTTTGCAGATTTCTTACTTTTGCACTGCAACAAAACATGCTCATACTAAATAAAGATTCTTATTTCTGTTAGTGTCATTGTAAGCATTATTGATTTTAATATCTGTGCAGCAGAACAGTATATAACCAAAATAATTAAAACATATTTATAATTTACATGTCATTAACTGGATTTGAACTTGTGTAGTTAAAAGGTTCAGCACACCTGTCATACAACCTATCTAACTGAGCTATACAGAACTACACATGACACGGTCTGTTTTATTATCTTTATCAGTCAAAATATGTATTGCTGTGGTTGTGAATATGTGCTCTGATTCTGGGGAGAAAATGGGTTTTAACTATGGGTCAAGTCACACCCATTTTCTACTGACTGACCAATGGTTTCATGGCAAAGTTTTGAGCGTGAGACTTTCTATGTCTGTGGACCGCTGATATGCATAATGAGGGTCCTCCCGAAACATACGAAGTGAGTTTAACTCAGAGTATTAAAGAATGTAAGCCGTATAAATTATGATCATGCTTTGGAAGGTCTTGGGTTGCAAAGATGTCCACAAGGGAGGCTCTCCCTTCTCCCCCAGCTATAACATAGATTAAACAGCAGCAATGGGTCACCAGCATCCAACCATGCAATCAGGGCAAACACAAAATATCACGCACACGTTCTCTGACGCCAGACACCCTGGCACCTACGGTCATGAATGTCACACCATCAAGAAATATGGTGTTTAGGGGGAATACAGTTCCAACATGAGTGTATGAAAAGTGCAACATACAGTATAAATAAAGTCTAATCTTCAGAAGACTAGTTTAGATATTTACAAAGTGAGAACATGTATACAAATTTCACTTCTTTCATATTTAGATGTGGCTTTGCTTTGCATTTTCCCTTTTCTTTAGCCTGTCATTCCAAATTAAAATAGGTTAAACATTTCAATTTAAAGGATGTAATAAACATTGTATGCAACAAGATGGGCTTTGAGCCTGTACAAAGCATATTATGTTGCATTAAATGAGTAGCTGTAGACAGCAAATAGGACATGTATTGTACAGTATGTATAAGGTCTTAGTGTTTATGAAATGTCAGCACAGATAATCCTCATCGCATCTGAAAATCATTTGTATACAGAAGTTTGTATACAGATTGTATTTATGTTATGCATTTGTGATATTTAATTAAGCTTTATACCTATTATTTATCCTAAATCATTGTTGTATTAGAGCTTGTAGTTTCCAGGAAAGTGCAAGACAGACTCCAGATGTGAATGCAATAAGCTATAGATTGAATCTAGCTACAATCTAGGCTTTTATGTAGAGCATCAGGAATCTAATGGTAATCATATGGATTACTTGTTACATAATTTTAGCCCCTACAGCAAACACAGCAAAATTCTGCCTTCATGTTTCATTGTCATTCCTGCATAATTTATAGCTAAAGTACAAACTTAAAGAGATAGTTTTTCCATTCCATAGATAGTTCCATTCCATCAGCCCAATGGAATCCATTGAATAGTGGAAGGTTAAATGGGTGTAAGCCTTTTCTAGCGCTTCTGAAAATAATTTTGTTATTTATTAGACATTATTTATATTTGTTTCCAGCACCAAATTTAATCTGACTCATTTTAAGTGACCACTGGATTTAGAATGTATTTCTATTTGGCACCGATTGACATTTGTCATTCATTAATCAATTTAGACTTTTGATTTGTATCTGATCTCATACTCTTTAAATATATGTTCATTAGTGACCCAATGTCACACAGAGTTTGCACGCCCTGGGTTTGTGTGTTTCTCACAGACATGATCTTGATATTCTGCAGATAGCCAGAGGATGGAGCGTTAACTAATATTAATATCGAGCTAAGCACTGCTGACAGAGAGTAACACACTAATCATGTGGCAAGAAAATCACATGAGAATAACAGAAGCCATTTTTTTACTCATCGTGAATTGAAGTAAATTCTGATTTACCACTAGAATCTGATGAGTAAAACGAGCTGGTATATGTGTATAAGATCAGTAATAGGCACTAAAGAGAGAGGCAAAACACACACAATCTTTTTATAGTGCTTTTACAATGTAGATTGTGTCAAAGCAGTTTAACTTAAATTGAAAGTAAATTGAAACAGTGTCAATCCAGTTTTTAGAGTTAAAGTTCAGTTTAGTTCAGTGTGGTTTAATTTTCACTGCTGAAAATCTGAACACTGAAGAGCAAATCCATCTATGCACAAGTGTCAAGCCAAAAAAGCCAGTGGCAACAGTGACGGGAACAAACTCACCAATTGACAAAATTGAAGGGGAAAAAAATTGGGCACGACCATTTCTCCTCTGGCCAAACTACTTGTGTAGAGTTGTGGTCTAGGCACTGGCGGGGTGGAGAATGCTGTACTTGTGTGTAAGTGTGTGTAGGTCACTTGTGGGTGTTCAGGCTGGCCAATCTCATGCTCTCCACTTTTCCATGACCACCACAGCATCTGTTCAGGATACGGCCTGGTGCAGGATTATGGAGACCTCAGGATAAGAAAAAACAGACTAACATAAGTGAAGATGCCATTCAATTTATAACGTCTTTTTCAGGCTTCGGTTACCCTAATTAATGCAGCTTTTGGATTTAAAAGCATTTGTGTTTTATGTGTATGCTAATGCAAATATATGTGTCTTTAATCTCATTTTAAAGTGTGATAGGAGAGCTGTTCCAAAAAACAGAATTGTGCCAGATATAAGAAAGATCTACCACCTACAGTTGACTTTGATATTCTGGGAATAATCAATTGTCCAGAATTAATTGAGTGTAGTGGAGGTGAGGGGCTGTAATACTCAAGGGGCTACCTCAAATACTGGGGAGTTAAGCTGTTCAGGGCTTTGTAGGTAGTCAATAAAAATGAAAAAGTTATACAGTATTTAATAGGGAGCATATGCAATGATGAAAGACTGGAGTTATATGTTCATATTTCTTTGTTCTAGAAAGCACTCTAGTAGCTCCATTTAGAACCAACTGAAGTTTGTTAATTAGGTCTACAGGACAACCATCTTGTAACGCATTACAATAGTCTAAATGAGAAATCATGAAAGCATGAATAAGCTTTTTCACATTAGACATTGCTAGCATATGTCAAAGTTTGTCAACATTTTTAAGGTGAAAAAATGCAGTTTTACAGATGCTTGAAATCTGGCCTTGAAATGACAGGTTGCTATCAAAAATCACCCCAAATCTTTGACTGAAGATGTAGACTGAACTTGAATTCATCAAAGCTTGGAGAGTGTTCTAGGTTATTGTGTATGAGATTTTTGCGTCCAATAAGCAAGACCTCAGTTTTATCTGAATTTAGTAATAAGTTTCTGTCATCCAATGTTTATTATCGGCTATACAATCTTTTATTTTCATAAATTGTACAAATTATCAGTTGAGAGGAGATTAAAAGTTTATGGCATAACAGTGGAAACTAACTCCATGTTTTTAAACATATGGGTCTATAATTTACTAATGCTTTGGGATCAAGCTGTGTTTTTTCAATACGAGGCCTAATGACAGCTAGTTTAGGAACATATCCTAAAAGTGGGGATGAATTCAAAATGTTATGAACAGGTTCAGAAATTTCTGAAAACAATTGATTTAATTATTTGGTTGGTATAGGATCTAACATACCCATTGTTTATTTTGAAGGAATTTATCTGTTTAAAATCTTTTTCCTCACCTACTGTTGAGAAAGTTTGACGATTATCCATTAATGATCTACAGTGCTCTAATTTAGACAATGCTGTAGGAGTCAGATTGATGGTGCTTATTTTATCTCGTATATCACCAATCTTGCATGTGAATAAATTCCAAAAGGCATTAATGCTGTTGAGAAATGGATGCTGATGCTTTATTTTTAGTTAGATTGGCCACTGTGTTAAACAGGACCCTAGGATTGTGTTTATTTTCTTCTATTAAAGTTGAAAAATAAGCAGATCTGGCAAACTTGAAAGCTTTTCTAAAGTAAAGTGTACTTTCTTTCCAGGCCAGACAAAAAACCCTCTACTTTTGATTTCTTCCATCTACGTTCCAATTTTCAGGCTGCTTTCCTTAAGGCATGAGTATTTTCATTGTGCCATGGTGTCGGATTTGTTCCCTAATTTTTTAAGCGTAATGGAGCAACTATGTCTAAAGTGCTAGAAAGGACAGAATCAATAGTTCTCTTTCAGGTCAGGAACTTTGACGTGTGTCTAGGAGAGACACAAATTGGAGTACTCTAGACGACCAATTACTCTGAAGAGTAAGAAAATGGGCCAATGAATGCATATGAGTTAGCAAAGCACAGCTCTATAGGTGATTAGTCATTAGTAGAGTATATAACCAGCTCACATAGGAGCGTGCAGTTACACTTTTTGCTTCAGAGCAACTGAAGAGATAACATCTGCTGAGCTGAGTCCAGAGAGATAAAGCCTCATGTATCCAGTGCAGTTGGCGATTAAGATTCTCCTGTCCCTGGGCGTTTTGCTAGGTACTTCCAAAAGAGCAGTCTAATAAAAGAGCAGATTTCAAGCAAGATGTTGTTCCGACCGTACGTTTCTTGGGTCCTAATTCCAAATGATGGGCATGAGTAATGCATCACAGGTCTGGTACTCCAGCTTGTCGAAGCAGTGCTCATGGACAGCTCATGCTCTCACTGCGACGGCACATCTGTTGCACAGGTGAGATCGCGGCTTGAAAGCCACCCTTGTTGCTCCCTGTAAAAGTGGTTAGTAGGGTTGTGACGATGAGGAAATTTCCCCACCGGTTAATCGACATGTGACAACACCGGTATTACCGTGGGGGTGAGCGTTTCCTCTTGTCCTCTTACTCTTACATACTTTCAGTTATCCGGGAATTGGCAATTCGGCGTCAAACTACAAAAAATCACTGTTGGTAAACGCAGAACTTTTATTAACATAATGAAAATAAACAACAACAATGCTACAGGCTGAAAAAAACTGGAAATTGAAACCAAACAAATAACCATAAAACGTTTATTACTTATGTTAGAATGTTTTTAAAACGAATAAGTAAATAAAATAGAAAGATAAGTAATTAAATAGCACAAAGTTTAAATAAGATTAAACGAATGAACAAGAAACAAATATAAAAAAATTCCAAATGACATTAGGCTACAAAAATGAAAGGTCGGCAGTATTTAAAAAAATAAAATAAACAAAAACACTGCTTTTTTTTATTAACAATGCAGTCTACATGGTCTTTGCCAGGAAACCCAACATGTTGACCATCTCTGATGGGATCTTGGGGCTCACTATGTTCCCCATCGTGCTGAACACTCTCTCGGATGCGCAGCTTGTTGCGCACATGCAAAGGTACTTTTTGGTTACCTTTGCCAACAGGGGGAACCTACTTTGGTTGTCTTTTGTTGTCCTACCTGACTTCAATGTCTTTATGTATTAATTAGCCTAATGTATTATATATTAATAGCTTAGTCCTTATAAACATCAGTTTATAAAATACATTATTGACGAATCTATAGGTTACTGAAGAATAAACCGAATATGAAATATGATGCTTGCATAATGATCACAGCTAAACAAGCTAACACTCAATTTCTATATAAACTATAAATAAAAAAAATGAAAGAAATGTTAAGTAATGGAACATTATGTAAAAAATTACTACAGGCTAAATAAAAGTGCCTCATCAGAGCTGAACATCACTGTGCGTTCACCGAGCGCGTGTCAGTTTACAGCTTCTGTAAAGATCAGACAGCCTATACAGATCACACAATCTCAAACACCATGTAAATGTACAAATATTTTGATAAGTATTTATAATGGAATATTTATAACAACATGATCTTGCTTTTCGTTATATTGATGCTGACTTTAAGCTTTCACGTGAGCGTGCCCTCTCTCTCTCTCTTACCAGCGGCAGTTGACGGGCCCACACACTACACAGCATACAGTGGCAAGATGACAAGTGCTTCACAGGACCAGTTTTATTTTTTGATTTGCGTGATGTTCCTTTTTTTAAAATGCCTTTTATTTTTAAAATCTCTCAAGTCAATATTAGCTATCGGGTAACATAATCTCCCTCAGAGATATTGGAGTTTAGTAACGTGGTGCGCAGTAGCTATGACTTTTGGACAACACCTTCCTGTAAGTTTACACACTGTATAGATAGACTATAGGCCTTCTGGAGTGTTATGAATTGTGTGTTTTAAATGACAGCAACACATGCTACATTTAGTTTTTATTGTAAAATATACATTATAACTCAGTACACAGTAAAATATACATTTTTGAATGGCTTGCCTATTGGTAGCGTATATAACCATTACGCTTAAATAGGCTAAGCATATTTTCATTAATATAAAAACACATGAATACAAACTAGCCACCCTTTGATTTTTTTGGTTCATATATTTCTTATCAAACAAAAAATGCAATGAATTGTTTATTTTGGTTTTATTTTATATAATTATTAGGCGACTTGACTTGTGTGGCGTCTATCAATGGATGACATCGAGCGAGAGAGAGATGAGATTAGACCTCAGTTTCGATGTGTGGCTGCACGTCACATTTACTTTAAAGTTTTTAATATTGGCTCATCTAAATTAACTTTTCATTCGACTAAAAGCCGAAATATTGTCAGACAGACAAAGGAACTTTCGGTTTTAGAAAACGGAGACTTGAGTGAAGACACACACACACAGGATACACTCTTGTCTGCCTTTTTTATTATAGATTTTTTTTTACATTAAACTCATAATAATCAAGTGCACAAAAGAACAGATGAACTTCGGAAAAAAGTGATCACTGCGGTTGAGGTTGCTTTGTTTCTCTGCAGTTGGCTTGTCAGTGGCACGGCAATCACTTTTAGTTTAATAAAAAATAAGATTATTTATTACTAAACACTGAGATGATGGTTGTGGTTTTTTTAAAATGATGTGCTTTTGCTTTGCGTTTTGACACTAAATCGTCCGCCATTCTTTTTCTGTAAATTCAACTCATCTCGTTCTCCTCACATGATAAATGAAATATGAAGCATTGTAGCTATATTCAGATTTTAACTACAGCCTACTGCATGCTATCGTCTTAAGTAAATTATTTGGAATTATATTTTCCATTTAATTCAAATAAATATTGAATTAAAAAAAGGAATACTTAAAAAAATGTGGGCACGGTGTCACTGTGGAAAAGTGATGTCACCGGTGTTGCGTCTTAAAACCGGTAACACTGTCTATCGTGGCAAGCCTAGATTTCTAAGACAGAGCGCGGAGGACTTAGGTGACCTACCAGTTTGGTGGTTAACACCCTTCACTCAGGCTAGAGCACCCTGAGGCATGCCTATATCCTGAAGTGGAGTCTATTTGCTGTGTTGACCGCTTCTCTCTGAGAAAAACCCAGAACATACCAGATCAGTGTTGTGTCATCTTCCTTCAGGATAGCTGGAGCGTAGGCTGTCACCCTTCACACTGGAGGTTTGGCGTAGTGCCTTTTCTACTCTCTATGAAGTGAAGGCTGCTAGTGCGCTGGGAAAGCATAACCTCATCAACCAGTTTCTCAGAGGCACGTGGCACAAGATGGTTAACTCCGTCCCAGCCTCCCTCTCAAGCCCTCTTGTGATCTCTCTAAACTCCAGCGGTTTACGATGAGGTCTGTTTAAACCACTTAATTTGGTATCTCTAAAATGTCTGTCTATGAAGACAGCTCTGCTGGTTGCGTGGTATCGATCAGGAGGGTCAGGATTCCAGTGGCATTTTCGGTCGGCGAATTGTGCCAGGAGTTCGGACAGGCCTAGTTTTCCTGAGACCTCTGTCCAGCCCAGGAAAGTGCCATATCAAAGCAGAGGTTGGCCCACAGATAGTTGATGCCATTGCCCTCGCTGTAACAGGGTGAGCCGTGTCCCTAGGGAGTGAGAGCACACTTAAAAGAGCCTCCATTTCGGTGTGAGTATGCAATGCCTCTACGCAATGCCTCTAATTCTGTAGATTTGGGGCCGGGTGCCACCTAAAACATTTGTGAAATTTTATAATCTAGACTAATGTTGCTCTGAAGCAAAAATCTGAGTAGTGAGCTGCATGCATAGTTTTTTT
>CAIGQZ010032901.1:268628-282355 GCA_903798205.1 Danio tinwini | reverse complement strand
ATATATATATAAACAACATGCACAACAGTCAATAAATGAACCAAATAACATAGCCAGAAAGAAAACATAAAAAGTGACAACAATTGACAGTAATACTGACAACCCATTATAAGAGAAATTATTTTTGTGCTCATACCCTGGTTTAACACAGGCTAGGGTGTATGAAAGATCATTTCAAGTCTAACGTATAACCTAATGTTTTTATTAAATTATAAAAAATACTCCTTACATCACACAGTTTTTTAAGTAAATTGAATATTACATATTTTTAAATGTAAGTGCTTATGTTTATTTCAGCAAGTTTTTGTTGCAGTGCAGATACGGGCTGTCAAATGAGAAGTTGGGGGCAGTGGTTGATTTGACTTGTGTTTGGTTGGAAGTTTGATTCCGCAGCTCTGCCTCTGGCTCCATCAGGTAGCCCCTTTTGCGCATGCATTTCAGCAGTTTTTGCAACAGTTTATGCCCGTCATGAGGCATTTTGCATTCAAAGTGTTCAATGAAAAAAGGCACTGTGGCGTCATCAGCAAACCATAACACAGAATTAAGAAAGCCCATATTGGTGACACATTAATTGTTCTTGCAACAATTGAATAAATCTGACCTTTATTCCTTAGTCTATTTCATTTTCTTTTTTTTTTACTCATGGTTTTGTTCATAATCTTCTTGGATCATACTGTATTAATATGTTTTTATGTTAGCTGTTAGCACAAATGATCTTGTAGAAAATGTATAAAGTTTTAATTCAATTACAATTTTAGGCTTTTTAAAAAAGGATGCTTAAACATATATGATCAATTGCATTTAATCTTTTAATTTAACATTTTGTTTCCATCTATTCCCAACAACAACAACAAAACCTATCCCGCATGTTTTAGGCTGTAATGATTAAGTTGAAAACCATTGGCTTAAACTGAACAAAATCAAATGTTTCCAGATATATATTATGAAGTTCCAGGTAAACTGATTGAAATAAAAAAGCAATACAAGGCATCTTTGGAAGGAATAAACAAGGCAGAAGCAATAAACCATTACATTCTGTGAAATAAATATGTCTGTGACAAAGCATGATATATCCAGAAACAGTTAAACGCCAGGATTCCATATTACATAAACATCCTTCGTTGTTCTTTGACACTGTAAGCCTTAATCCAGTTCTGGCTTTTCCTGTTCGACAGCATGTAGGGAAAAAAACAATTTCCTTTTTTCCCCTATATTCCTTTCTTTATCCTCTAGTAGGATGGATGTTGATCTTAATTCACCTGTTGGTATTAAAGGGCACTGGGGAACAATTGCAATCAAAGATAAGCATTACAACCAACAGTATTATAATAACATTGATATGCCTTAAAAGTATAGTTTATTAAAAAAAATATAATCTATTCTCAATTATGTTATGAAAAACCTATAAGATTTGTGCAAAAATGGATTTTAGACTCCAAAATTCACTACAATTTAAAAACTATTCATTTTCGGCCTAACATTATTTGACAACAAAACCATACCACTGGGTTAGACTATTTGGGACTTTGGATAAAATGTCATGGTAAATGTAAAAATGCATACAGCAATTGTTTTTGATGTAGGATTAAGAATGGGTTTTTAACTACAGTGGTCTGAACTGTAGCTTTGCCGAATGAGTAAAACGTAAAACTAGCTTAAATGGCACCCTGGGCGAATTACCCCATATAAGCCACTCAACACCTCCACCCCCGCCCAAAAAAGAAAACATCTAGTTATCGAAAAAGGACTATTTAACATGCATTATTATTTTTTATTGTTGTTTTAACCCCATAATTAACCCATAAAACTTACAATATAGACAAAACCAGAATTGGGATTACTAAAAATATGTATATTTCTTTCATTCATTAATTTTTTTCCAGGCTTAGTCCCTTTATTAATCAGGAGTCGCCAAAGCGGAATGAACCGCCAACTTATCATCAGCGGATGCCCTTCCAGCTGCAACCCATCACTGGGAAACATCCATACACACCTATACACTATGGACAATTTAGCTTACCCATTCACCTATACCACATGTCTTTGGACTTGTGGGGGAAACCGGAGTAAACCCATGCCAACACGGGGAGAACATACAAACTCCACACAGAAAAGCAATCTTCTTGCTGTAAGGCGATTGTGCTACCCACTGCACAACTGTTCTGCCTAATATGTATATTTATTATAATTAAAATTATTCTTATATGATTATTCTAAATAAATAACAGGAAACAATCCTAAATTTAACTCGAAAAAAATTTTAGACAAAACTGGAGTGATATGCTCACTTAAGAAATAATTAGCATGAATGATAATTATGGCAATTCTATAGAATACAAAAATGTATGTTTTATAGAATTATCTGATCATCTTAGACCCGACTAAAGGCCGAGAACTAATGTTAAGTCTTACCTCCCTGATTCTAGCCCTCCTTTCTGCTTCATAGCCATGTTTAGTCAAAATAAGATGATCATCATCATGTTATAAGCTTCAGTTTTGTCAACTTGCAAAACGTGTCACAAAAGTAACAGAAAAGGCCTTTACTCCGGTTACACAGCGCATGAACGACGCATATTTTATCGGCGTGCACATGGCCGTAAATTTGATTAAACAGTAGTGGGGGACAATAAATATAAAATTTCTTATAAGCAATTTTTCGAAGGGGGCACAAATAATACAGTCAAATTGTAAATATATATATATATATATATATATATATATATATATATATATTATAATTTTTTTATTTTTTCATGGGATGACATGTCCCTTTCATCCCCCCGGGATTTATGCCCGTGGACATGCATGTAAAGAAGAACAGAAGCAGTGAGTGTGAGGCACGCAGGAATGGTTTTATGCGCACATGCGTCAGTTTGCATTCACCAGCGTTGTTGCGCGTGCAAAAAGACGCCAACTGTGAATGATCCCTAACGTCTTTTTTCTGGGATTACCACTCTAAATGTATAGATTTGCATATATATGTAAATATATGTTTTTGCACTGTCTCCCCGTGCCGCCTCCAGAAAGATGTCGCCCTGGGCAATCGCCCACATTGCCCATGCCTAAATCCACCACAGAGTATGATGGTTAAAAACTGTACATTTCTAGGCAAACCATCCTCTCATGCACAAGTTTTCCTGCTTGAAAGGAAGACACATCATCAATGAAGTTTAACTGGATTCCAATCTATTTATTGCATCAGAAATGCAGCAGAAAAGCAAAAAAACTAAAAAATTAACAAAAATACAAGAAATGTAATTAAATTACAAATAAACTTATTTATATTCTAATCAATTTACCTTTATTTGTATAGCGCTTATACAATGTAGAGTGTCTCAAAGCAGCTTCACATTCAACATAGTAGTAAATTGGAAGTGTCAACAGTGTATTTATATAAACATTTGTGAATTTATCACACAGCATTTTTATATATTATTATGAATTAACACTTGTTAAAGCACAATCAGCAGAACAGTTACATAAACTGAACTTAAATACTTATTTTTAAGACATTTTAATGAAATAAGATTACTTGTGCTATTGCAGCGATCCGTTTATATGCATGTGATCCATTCATGCACGCACATTAATTACGGAAGAAAAATGTATCTTAACGTCATTTTGAGAGCACCAAAATGAGGATCAAAATAACCAAAACTTTACATTTGTGCTTTGTAACATCTTCACATTTCACAATAAACTATTTGTAATTTTAAATAATTAAGCTGCGAGCAGATGAACACTGTAGGAGCACGTTTTTCTCTGTGCTGAACTTGAACTCAGTTGCTGCTTCACAGTTGATTTGCCCTCAAATGCCGACATGCCAGCCGCAACTTTTTTTTTTTAACAAAATAAAGTTCTCACTGGCTGCCCCTCCAGAACTTGATGATGAGTTTGATAGTTGTGCCCTTCTCTTGTGTCCAATTTCAGCAGAGATTCAGCATTGGTGAAGGTTTCGTTTTGGCGGAGATTCCGTTCTGGCTGAGTTTCTTTTTTGTCTCATGTAAAAGCCGAACTACTTTATGTCCTTCCGCCTCTCCATGTCTTTTTCTCTATTTACTTGAGTTTGACTTCACACCTCCCACTCGATTTTCTTGGGATAAAGAGAAAAATGCAACTCTTTGAAGGCACACTTTTTGGTTCTATTAATTTCAGCTTCCAAAAGAATGTTCTCCGAAATATTCACTCTTTTGCTTCTCAGCAGAAAGTAGAACGACCAGCCGTCTGACATCTCTGTGAAGGACAGTACTCTGGAGCTTCTCTCAACATATTTTGGACTCTGAAGAATTTACCCTTGCTTTTGATGGCTTTGTGATCAGAACAGGGTAACTTGGGAATGTCCATATATTTACATCTCTTATGACACCTTTATTGTTTGGATTGATAGTGATTGAATTGCATCCCGAATTGCAATGTTTCTGTGTGTGGTGTGCCACTTGCTCCTAACGAATAAATTAGCACCTGCAAGCTGGCTCCAACATTTCCAAAACTTATTAACCACTGCCTGCATTGCTTGGAGTCTTTTGAAGGGGTAGCTGGAAAAGTCAAAAGTTTTAATCTCGAGGGACTTCCAGTGGTGCGAAATGGAATAGGTCCTCTTTCTTTAGCTCCATCTGACCAAACCGCATTTTCTCACTTAGACTAATTCATATGTGAAAATAATATTGCACTTCAGTACACTAAAAAATGACACAGCCGAACGAAGTTAAAAAGGGAGAGAAAAGAGCTGATGAGGAAGAAACAAAAGTAATGAAAGCGAGCGAAGGCGCTAAAGGAGCGGATGCTAACGGTTGCACCACTTTATCGGTTAGCAACTACGATCTCATGCTTGCTATCAATACTCAGCGCTAATATGGACAAGAAATTTGATGATATTTCGAGTTCTCTTTCCACACTAAAGAATGCAGTGGACGAAGTCGTTGAGCGAGCTGAAAAAATAGAAGAAATGTCGAATGAACATGAACAGCGAATAGATGCCCTGGAGCATCTGTGCTCAAAGTTGAATGCTGAGGCGACACAAATGCAAGCGAAAACAGAAGATTTTCATAGAGATCCCCCCGCCAAAATATCCGGATAATTGAAATAAAAGAAAAAGAGGAACAAGGGCAGCCTACCAGGTTCGTTTTTCAGGACTCTGCTTTCAAAGCTGCAGGGAGACAAACATTTTCAAACACTGATACGGGTGGACCGGGCGCATCGCAGTTTGAAACCTAAAAAGGGGGAAAGTATTTGTACATATGAAGACATTTAAAGCAGTTATACATTTTCTTCAGGAAACACATCTGAAAAAGACGGAGCAAAGATGGCTTCGGCCTGCTTGGGCTTCCCAAATTTATCAGTATAACTTTACCACAAAAGCTAGAGGGGTGGCTATCCTTATTGAAAAAAACTTTCCATTTATACATAAACAAACTATTTCAGATCAAAATGGTAGGCTTCTTATAGTACAGGGGATAATTAACCAGATGTCAATAACACTAGTTAACTTATATGGACCAAATTTGGATGATCCAGCATTTTTTACTAAAGTATTTGAAGCTATCCCAAATCTACAAGACACAAATGTAATTATTGGAGGAGACTTTAATTGTGTCTTAGATCCAACTATTGATAGGCAACCAAGTCAGCTTACAATATCTAAGTCCTGTACAACTATTAATAATTATATTAACAATCTCAATATAGTAGATATCTGGAGTATATTCCACCCTTCTGACAGAGATTATTCCTTTTTTCTTCAGTACATAAATCTTATTCGAGAATTGATTATTTTTTAATTGATTCTAAATTAATATCTAAAACTGTTGATTCAAAATATCATAATATGGTTATATCAGACCACTCCCCACATTCATTGGATTGGAATCTAGGTATATTCAAGGGAGAATATACATGGCGAATGAACAACAACTGATTAAAAGGCACACGCTTCTGTGATTATATTAGGGAGAAAATAGATTTTTTCATTTCTACTAATGACAAAGGCGATGTTAACAATGCTACTTTATGGGAAACTATGAAAGCTGTATTTAGGGGAAACTTAATAGCATATAAAAAGAAACGTGAAAAGGGTAAATTAAAATAACTTGAGGACTCTTTAGCACAACTAGAAACGGAATATAGAGAAACTCAAAAGATGTAAACGCTTAACAAAATTGTAAAGGTAAAATATTAATATAATACACTTATGTCGAAGGATGTACTCAAAATGCTTAACAACTAAGTTAAACAAAAATATTTTGAATTAGGAGACAAGCCACAAAAGTTGCTTGTTCGTCAGTTAAGGCAGGCTCAAGCATCGCATGCTATACATTCAATTCAACAAATTTTTTAGCTAATTTAAATCTTCCAAAATTAAATGAAGATGCAGTTACGCACTTAGATGCTGACAAAACCCTTAAAGAGACTACCAAAGCCATTTTTTCTTTTCCAAATAATAAATCCCCTGGCCCAGATGGGTTTACCGATTAATTTTTAAAGAAATTTGGTGACTTAATCACCCCTCTTCTTCTACGAATGTATAAATATAGCCGAGAAACCTGTGAGTTGCCTCTCACTTTAAATAGAGCTACTGTAACATAACTTTAATTCCTTAACCAGGGTCGAGATCCGTTGCTAGTATCATCTTATCGTTCTATTTCTTTAATTCCAATAGAAACAAAACTTATTGGAAAAATATTAGCAAATCCTCTGAAATCTCATATTTGCTCCATTATACATTCAGACCAAACTGGCTTTATGCCAAATCGAAAAATGTTTTTCAATTTGCATCATCTTTTTAACATTTTATATGCCAAGCACTGCACAGACACAGTTATTATCTCTCTTGATGCACAACGAGCTTTTGAAAGTCCAGTGGGGATACATGAGGTCAGCCATAGAAGCCTTTGGCTTTGGGCCAGTTTTCAGAAATACTATTTATCAGATCGATACTATTTATGCTCATCCTGTAGCATCTGTAATCTCAAGTCAAAATGTGTCATCTCCCTTTAAGATATGTAGAGGAACACGTCAAGGATGTCCACTTTCACCTTTTTTGTTTGCAATACTAATTGAACCCCTAGCTGTTAGCATCAGGCAACATTCAGAAATTTATCTTCTAAGTACTAAAGGTCTCTCCCGTTATTTATCAATATATGCAAATAATATTTTGTTATATATTTCCAATCCCCAGAAATCTGTTCTCTCAATGTTGTCTCTGATTGAAACATTTGGGAAATTCTCTGGCTTCACAATCAACTGGGAAAAGAGTGAGTTAATGCCTATTACAAAAAATATTAACCAACAGTTTTTAAAATCCATACCATTAAAAATAGCAATAAATTATTTTGTGTATCTTGGAATTACAGTTACTAAAGAACCTAAAGATTTTTTTAAAGATAAATTGTCAACAGATGTTGGAACAGTTGAAGAAAAACATCAATTTTTGGAGAACAATGTCAATAGCAGAAAGAATTAATTCCATTAAGATGGTAGTACTCACACGATTTTTGCATTTATTTCAGTCACTCCCTTGTGTCATTCCACAGACTTTTTTAAGCAGTTAGATATGATAATTTAGACCAAGTCTAACTTATGGTCTAATTTAGACCATAATTTAGATAAAGACCAAGATGGCGGCGCGTACACATCGCGAGGCTCGGCGTCTCTCCAGTTTCTGCAATTTTGCAGTATTTTTCCTGCTCATTTCGGGTCTGTTCGTGCAGAACAGTAATGCCTTTACATCGTACACCCGACAGGAGATCTTGGATATTGGTTTGTGCATTTCGGACAGTTTTATCAGCAATCTACGACTCATCCCAGAGATCGCCAGGACACCCGAGGCTGAGCGCTCTGTCCGGCCGGGCGGAAGTGCTCGGAGACGGCGATGCGAACGTAAACAAAGGCGGGGGAAGCGCGGCGGGCTAAGAGCTAAGCTAAAGCTAACACCACACCAGCTCTCTTTACCCAGCATCTTCCTCGCCAATGTACTGTCCCTGGTGAACAAAATGGATGAGATTCGACTGCGCATCAACCACAGCAAAAGATTATGGAACTGTAATGTCATGATTTTCACAGAAACATGGCTAAACAGCGGGATACCAGACAACGCTGTATCTTTAACTGAGCATCAGACATTCCGAGCAGACAGAGCGGCGGATGACTCCGGTAAGACCCGAGGTGGAGGATTATGCATTTATATTAACAAAGCGTGGTGCACAAACTCTGTCATCGTTGGGAGACATCGCTCTGTTAACCTGGAATTTCTGATGGTCAAATGCAGACCGTTTTATCTGCCACGGGAGTTCACCTCCACCTTTATAATCGCTGCTTATATTCCACCCGATGCTGATGCAAAGCTTGCTATGAATGAACTTCATGCAGCCATCAGCAAACAACAGACTGCTCACCCGGAGGCTGCTTTTATTGTTGCGGGGGATTTTAATCACTCAAACTTAAAGACAGTGCTCCCCAAATTCCATCAAAACATTTTCTGTCACACACAGGGAAACAAGACTTTGGACCAGGTATACACAAACATGGCTGAAGCCTATGATGTTACCCCCCTCCCCCACCTGTGTCAATCAGATCACCTTTCTTTGTTCCTCACCCCCAAATACTCACCCCTCATCAACCGTGTGAAGCCATCAGTGAGGACCATCAAAGTGTGGCCAGCGGGGGTAGACTCCACACTCCAGGACAGGTTTCAACACACAGACTGGAGTATGTTTGCTTCCCAGGCCACATGTGGCTCTCACACAGACATTAACAGCTACACTTCCTCTGTTCTGGAATACATCAACACCACCATTGACAGTGTTACAACCCAGAAACAGATCACCACATACCCAAATCAAAAGCCATGGATGAACAAGGAGGTGCGCCTCCTGCTGAAGGCACGCAACACTGCCTTCAGATCAGGGGATGCACAGGCCTACAGCACTTCCAGGGCTAATCTGAAGAGGGGCATCAAAAAGGCCAAGCACTGCTACAAGCTAAAGCTAGAGGAGCACTTTTCCAACTCTGATCCTCGGTGCATGTGGCAGGGCATACAGGCCATCAGCAACTACAAACCCAGCCATTCCACACCCACAGCCACAAATGTCTCCTTCCTGAACGAGCTTAATGACTTTTATGCCCGCTTTGAAAGAGACAATAATGGACCCTACATCAGGATCACTTCCTTAACCGACCACTCACCCATTACACTCACCTCCTCAGAAGTCTACACCGCACTAAGTCGGATCAATGTGCGTAAGGCTGCTGGACCAGACGGTATTCCTGGGCGTGTCCTCAAAGCATGTGCAGAACAGCTCGCTGGGGTATTCACAGACATTTTCAACCTGTCCCTTAACCTAGCAGCTGTGCCAACATGCTTTAAAACCACCTCTATTGTGCCAGTGCCGAAACACTCCAGCCCAACATGCCTGAATGACTACCGCCCGGTAGCACTCACACCCATCATCATGAAGTGCTTCGAGCGGTTGGTCCTGGCACATCTGAAAGACTCTCTGCCATCCACACTGGACCCACATCAGTTTGCCTACCGTGGCAACAGGAGCACATAAGATGCAGTCTCCATAGCGCTGCACTCTGTACTTACACACCTGGACAATAAAAACACTTACGCACGAATGCTGTTTGTTGACTTCAGCTCAGCATTCAACACTGTCATACCCTCTAAGTTAATGATCAAACTTAGAGACCTGGATATCGATACGTCTCTCTGTAACTGGGTTATGGACTTTCTGACTAACAGACCTCAGAATGTTAGATCAGACCACATTTGCTCCACCACCGTCACACTCAACACTGGTGTACCACAGGGCTGTGTGCTGAGCCCCTTCCTCTACTCCCTTTTCACCATCGACTGTAGGCCTGTGAACAGATCCAACGTCATCATCAAATTTGCAGATGACACCACAGTGATTGGTCTAATCAGCAACAATGATGAGACTGCCTACAGGGAAGAGATACAGCATCTGGCCACATGGTGCACCAACAAGAATCTGCTCCTTAACACCGACAAGACCAAGGAGCTCATTGTGGACTTCAGGAAGGGACGAACAGGCTCACATTATCCCATCTACATCAATGGGATGGCCGTCGAGCCTGTATCATCCTTCAAGTTCCTGGGGACCCACATCTCCAAGGACCTTTCCTGGACCACCAACACCTCCAGGCTGGTCAAGAAGGCTCACCAGCGCCTATTTTTCTTAAGGCAACTTAAGAAGAACCAGCTGTCATCAGCCGTCTTGGTGAACTTCTACCGCTGCACAATAGAAAGCATCCTGACAAACTGTGTCACAGTCTGGTATGGAAGCTGCTCTGTTGCAGAGCGTAAGGCACTGCAGCGGGTGGTGAAAACTGCCCAACGCATCACAGGGACCACACTGCCAGCCATAGAGGACATCCAGAGGAAACTCTGTCTGCGCCGAGCACGCAGTATTCTTAAAGATTCCTCTCACCCTGCTCACAGACTGTTTTCTCTCCTGCCTTCTGGCAGGCGCTTCAGGCTCCCCCGGACAAAAACCAGCAGACTAAAGAACAGTTTCTTCCCCAGAGCTGTCTCCCTTTTGAACTCTGCTCCCCACTGACATTTTGCCCCCCTAATACATACCCCACTCTCCTCTCCTCATAACTCAGACTCATCATAATCACTGCACTACTTAACATTTGCACATTTAAAAATTGCACATATTCATTGCACTGATTCATTTATTTGAAGTGTACATACCCACTGCACATGTACATTTGTAAATTATGTACACACCCACTGTACATATACATTTGTAATTATGTTTATCTATCTGCACACTTCTGATTATTAATAGCAACCTGTACATTTATCCATCTATTGTAAATCTCTGTTCATAGCTAACACAACCTGTATATAATGTTGATAGTACATCCATCTGTAAATATCACCATAGTTTTTCTCTAACTGCACTTTATAACTAATACCTGTATCCTGCACTTGCTGCTATTGCACTCCTGGTTAGACCTAAACTGCATTTCGTTTCCTTGTACTTGTACATGTGTGATGACAATAAAGTTGAATCTATCTATTCTATCTATCTAATTGTTCATTTTTTCTGGGATTACAAGATTGTAAGAATATCAAAGAAACATTTACTTAAGACTAAGAAAGAGGGAGGATTTGGCCTACCACAATAAAAAATTTTATTATTGGGCAGCTAACTTAGGTATTTTCTCTCGGTGGAAAATGCAACCTACTAATATTGATAAAGACCAAACCTGGCTTAAAATGGAGCAGAACTTTTGTAACAAGACATTGCTTGCTGCTCTGCTTAATAGTCCAATTAACAATGACCCAGCCTTATATGACAATCATTTTGTTATAAATAATTCCCTGAAAATCTGGAAACAGATTATATTTAATTATATCTATTTAAAGATTCCAGACATGTACCTAGATAGTCCTATATGTCAGAATCATGCCTTCTCTACTGGTTTGCTTGACTTGGGTTTTACACAATGGGAAAAGAAAGGTATTCAAAAAATAAAGGATTTATATACAGATGGGACATTTGCCTTATTTGAGCAATTAAAATAGCATTCAGTATTAAAATCTCTGACTTTTTCAGACACCTACAGATTACAGATTTTGTGAAAAAACGGATACCAAATTTTTGTTATAAAGCAGCACAATGTGCTTGAAGAAATTAACAGGTTTAATCCTATACATCGAGGAGCTGTGTCATATTTCTAGCATCTTATTAAGACAGGAAGTTGTGGATGAAATCAAAGTTAGGCAAGCCTGGGAGAATGAATTAGGGTTAGAGATAGATTCAGAGAGTTGGGAAGAAGGTCTTGAGAATATAAATGCATGCTCAATTAACATAAGACATCATTTAATTCAATTTAAAACACTGCATCAGATATCTCCACTCTGTAATAGGTGTAAAGCAGCAGAAGGATTATATATTGGGAAAATATATTTGATTGTTTTTCTAAATCCCTCAAAACAATCTTGAACCATGTCACCTTATAGCTGTTCTTGGGATATTTAGTAACTTAGAGATGTTTAATAAATATGAAAGACAAGCCATGTTATTTGGTAGGGTAATTGCCAAAAGGGTGATTTTGAGAATGTGGAAAACTGAGATATTGTAAACATGCTTGCTTTGGAGAGGTTGAGATATATCAATCATGACAAATAGCAGATATTTGATAAAACATGGGGACAGATATTAGAACACCTTAATGCATTGGACGAAACGCAAGCTAACCAATAACCCTTTCAAAAACATGATAATTAAAGATTGAGTGTAATTGATATTCACTATTTATAATCTGTAATATTCTTAATAATGTGCCCAAACTATTATTTGACAATAAAACTGTAGTCAGGATAATGCATTTTTCTGGTGATACAAGAACAATGTTACTTTATAATAGCTTTCATTTATGCATTACCTGACGAGCAATATATAATTTTGCTTTCATATGCATTTGTCCCTCTGTGTTCTGTTATTCGGTTGTTCTGTCATAGAATAGTGTTTTTTTGTATGGTGTTTTATATGTATTATTATTATTGTAGTGTATTGAATTGGGTGTTTTTTGTTGTTGTTTTTTTCCCTTCTCTTCTGTATTTTGTTGTAGTTTTGTAGTAGTTTATGAAAAGCAAAAAGCACATAAATAAACATAAAAATAAAAAGTTTTAATCTCACCACTTTGGGATGCTCATCTGAGCAATAGGACAGCTGGTATTTCATATTGAATGCAGCCTTCCTGAGCTTGTGCCCTGGTATCGATTGGTATTTAAAGGGCTGTTTGCATTTCACTACAGGTGGACTCCCCTCCGCTGTTTTGGAGTGCCCTCTTGATAATGCGCACTGCAGCTTCAGCAGCTCCATTTCTATGTAGGGAATCAGCTGGGTAAATCTTCCAGATTCACACAGTTTCATTTTTTATTGCTGTTTCCTCCAGAGTAGATTTGTCAATTCCCTCCAGGAATTGGTACAGATCCTGCAAAACTGGTCTTGCTTCAATGAAATTGGTACCAGGATCTGAAAAGATCTTTCTGGGATAGCCTTTAATTGCACAAAATCTTTGAAAGACCATTAAGAAACCTTTGTTTGACTGAGAGTTAACCAGTTCCGTGTGTATTGCTCTGCTCCACATACAACAAAATACAACACCCCAGACCTTCAGCTCTTTTCTTGACATCATCTTTCACATGGTAAGGTCTGAAAAGATTTACAGCTGTGAACTCGAAGGGTGCAGCTAGTTGGGTTCTTTCTAAAGATAGCTCACCTATCACTTGGTGACACTTTTTTGCTTTCATCCTACACTAAACAAAACTGTCCACAATTTTTTGTGCCATTTGCTGCCTTTTATTACCTAGGCTCTCCTTCGCATTTTAAGCAGAGTCTCAGCCAAGCCTCCGTGGTTCTCTAACCCAATCCCAATTCTAAGGCCCAATCCCAATTCTATTTTTGTATTTTTTCGAGTGTGGTCCTGAAAAATCTTTGTTCGAAGGGGTGTCACCCCTGAAACTTCACTCAAGAGCTCTCTTCTTGTCTGTGGATTTAGTGTTTGGGCTTTAACTTGTTCTTGTGTTAGGTTTTGTCCAAGTCTAATTTTCTTTTTGAAAAATTGAGGGATGTCATCACGTACAACATGTCATCTTCCACAGAAAAGCCCAGGCCAAGTGCCTTGTTGTCATCATCATGCTTTTGGTTTGGTCGAACCATGGTCTTTTCCTTTATCTTACAGCTTAT
>CAIGQZ010032901.1:227195-263628 GCA_903798205.1 Danio tinwini | reverse complement strand
AGTTACAATCTTACAAGAGATTTTACCACGTGAAATCTCTTGCAGTCGGTTAATGTTTGACTTTTGCTATGCTGGTACGGGGCGTGGCCCTGCCCTCAATGGCAACTGCTCATTAGAAGTGGATAAATCAATTTGTGTCCCTTAAAATTTGCTGCAGCCCTAAAATGTCACTTTTTGCATAAAGCTGGCTTACGCCTGCTGTTGCTTCTGCCCCCTTTCACCTGCTCGGACTCTGCGCCGCCCCGTGATTGGGTCACCACGAACTCTCCATGCAAACCTCTTAGGTTTTGAACTTCTGAGCCGCACAAAATTCTAACAAAATAAACAGACTAACAGCGAAGTCCGTTACCCCAGCAAACCAGAACCCAAAGACGTCACAGAAACCACCCTATCAGGAGCGCCGTTTGTTTCCTCCCGGCAAGGCAAACTCCAACAAGACTTCAGCAAATACGCAAGTAACACGAACAAATGTTGTCTCTTGCTGATTTGGTGCATATGATCTTAAGCAGTTAAAGATGTCAAATCTCTGCTTTTATGGTTTCTAAGGTGATTCTAAGATCTAGTTTGAAGTACTAGAATTAATTTGGGACGGTTGTTAACTCATTTTTGCATCCTCTGAACTGCCTCTGTGTGTATGTGTGTGTGTGTTTTTTTGTTACTTGTTTATTACGTAGTTAGCTTCATGTATCGTAGTATAGCTCAATAAATCTTTGTTCTCCTTTTGTAAGAACTGTGTTCTTGTTTATGTGCTTCCAAGTCATTGCCTCAAGCTGTAGATCTTGTTACCTTGCTAAAAGTTAACCCGATTCTGTGTTATGTTATCGTTGGTCATGAAAATAATATAAACAAAATTGGTAAAATACGATGTCTAAGATATGATCGATCTTATAACGTAGGTTGATCTACTACATATATTACATCTATATTTTTGTGTATAATTAACTAATTCAACTGATTTTTTTAGTATCTCTTGCACCACTTATATTGAGTGATCCTAGCCATACCATCCTCATTAAGAAAGGAATATAACACAAAGCAAAAAAAAAATCCTTAAAGGACTGGGACCAGAAAAATTATATTGTTTCAAAACCATTTTGTTTGTAGTTCTCGTCTTAATTTGGCAACAAATTTTTTTCAGCATAAATATCTCTTGCACTGTAAATTGTTCAGATCCTTTACCCCTCGTTATTGTTCTAACTGACTCTATAAACATTTCACAATCAGAGAAGAAATTAACAACTTGAACATTTTATGTTCTTCGTCTTTTGAAGAAAAGATCTAATTTTCCCAAAGGAGTAATCACTTTTCAGTCTGCCACTATTGCTGTTGCCAGTTACCTCACTATCAGAGTCTTCCAATGTACTTTGTTCACCATTATCACATTTATTGCTGCTGCTCCCAGCTCTTTCCATGTTGGACTTTGCCCTTTTCATTTTAGTTAAAGGGGTTCTAAAAATCTTTTCTTCATTCCCTAGTTCATTACACATTCCTTAAAAGATGGTATAAAATGGTCTCAGCCATCTCAACTACATTACAGAATTCAGCACTTACATCTCCTCCATACCCACGTGTCTCTTCCATGTCTGTATCAATCACCTGTTCAACCATCACCTCTGTTAAATTTTCATCATTTATCACTTTATCTTGTGCCTGCTCTTCCACAACTGCTCCACCACCATCCTTAGCAGGTCTATCAGTCCTTTCTGCACAATCATGTCTCACATCACCCTCTTGTCCACATCCAAAACATCTAATTTTCTCAGATGAAACAAAGACAACATAGTCATATCCATCAACCTTAAATTTAAAGGCCACACTAAGCTCTTTTTTACTTTTCCAAATCATGTGAACCTGACGTCTAAAATATGTTTCAGAAGAGGTGACTTACAACCTAAGGGGATTTTTTGTTCATTTTAGAGGCAAATTTTCCATGCCTCGACAGTTCTGCCAATAATAAATCATCTTTCACAAAGGGAGGAATATTTGGGCCCAATCCCAATTCTATTTTTGTACCCCTACCCCTTCCCCTTGGCCCTTACAATCGAGGGTTAAGTGGAAGGGCTTCAAAACTTACCCCTAAGAATTGGGGCAGCACTATATATATATATACATCTGCAGCTGACATAAAAGCAGAAACCATTGCTACTTTACACACGTCACTTTAGAGCTTGTATTTGAATGATTCTCCTGCATAATGTTTAAAGTGATGACAAAACAAGTGATTTTGCTTACATTTTAAGGGCCCCTTATTCCAATGGCTACTTGTCACTTTTGCCAAAATTATTAGACGAATTTAAAAGAAAATACTCAGATTTAGCTTTCCTAATAGCAACAGTAAACACATTCCATAATCTTATAAACTCAAGCCAGTCCGATTCTAAGTCTGATTTCCTGGCTTTTGCCCAAGCCAGATTTCTTTCATAAAGCATATTTGCTAAAAATGGAGAGAACCATGCATTGTCCCTACCCTTCACTGTGTAACTTTTAAAAGGAGCATGCTTGTTTACTGTTTCTGTAAAATGTCATTAAAGAATCCGCAGGCAAGTTCTAGATTTGGAATTCTTTTGGGGATATTTGTTTCTCTAACTGTTGCAATGACACTGTGGAGAGGTGAGCATGATCGAATGTCCAATGAGGAGGCAGAGCATGCGCAGAGCCCGGCGGCTAGTCAGTGGGCCAATCATAAATAATAAACAACACCTGTTGATTTAGTGATTGGGCCAGAGAGACCCCCTTCTTAAGGAAGCAGCTGGTAGGAGAGAAAACACACACACACACAAACACACACACACAAACACACGAGAGCTGTGTGTGATTACCTGGAGAATAAGACATTTACTTACCTGAATCGTAGACCCTGTCTTCTTCCCACAACAAGAACGAACCTTACTACAGACACAGTGGTCACTGATATCATTAGCAAACATAATGCAGATGAATATTTATGTGCAGGGTTTCTACAGGTATCATAATGTCAAATTTAAGACTTTTTAAGACCTTTTTAGGACCATTAAATATTAAATTTAAGACCTATACTGCAATTTTAAAAACACGCATACACAAAGAGAAAATGCCAAAATCATAAAATTTGTGGCAAAAAAATTGTATTCAAATTGAACAGTACTGAACACAGGTTACAAGTATTATTGAATTACAGGGAAAAATACAAACAACTTAATATGTCTGCAGGTGTGTGTGTGTGTATGCATGCGTGGATGCGTGCATGCTACATAATTCTGAGCTCTTCTCCTTTGGCCAGAATCTCCTCCTCAATGTTCCTGAGCTCATCTGCTTTCTCCTTGCTCGCCCTCCTTAAAGCATTGGATTTAGTTATTAGCTGAGCCATCTTACTGCCAGCCTTGTCCTCAGCCTCCTCTGCAAATTTGTCTGCATCTCTGGAAAGACTTTCAGCAACTGTTTGTATAGTGTTCCTCCTTTTTTTAGTTTCTCTAAGCAATCCTCTGCTACCTTTCTTTTTTGGCCATGTGCAAGGGGTTCTTTCCTTTTTCTCTCTGTCTCAAGGAAGAGACGCTACCTTGTTCTGGCTGCTGCCACCGAACTCAAGAGTTCTTTTGTCAAGGGAACTTTGGTAACGCCCCCATGTTGAGAGACATAGTCACACACCAGCCTCTGTGCTACTAAAGTGTCCTCTTGCATGTTGCAGGTTTCTATTTCTTTATTAACAGAAAAGCCTCTTTCAACAGTGGCTTGTCCATGAGATAAAATCAGAAGCTTCTGGCAAAAAGCAAAAAGCTCTGAGTAGTTACTGAAGAAACTACTCAAAAAACATCAAGCGTCTTTTGCATCGGTGGGAAAGAGAAACTAGTCACTTCTGCACTGAGCAGACAAGAAGGCATCAAATTCTTGGATAATGGCATCCCCTATGACAAAAGTGAAAGACAAAAACTTTTTTTTTTTGATAAATCATTACAATTATCAACAATCTGCAGTGGTTATAATGAGTAGAATCACTACTGTGTATACATTTGTTGATAACTGTGGATAATGTCTAACTGTGGATAATGTCAAAGCCTATTTCAATACCAAGTCAGCTACTGAACACAGAACAGGTGTTTAAACCATGAATATGACAAAAGTAACAGATCTGCACTCAATTATGTTATCCTGGCTACAGAAATAGCAAAGAAGAAGTGCACACAAAAATAATAAGTGTACTAAAAAGGTGAAATTTGTAAAAGCAATGCTGATGTAATGAAATTAAGGTCTGGCCATAACCCAGATTGTGTTGAGATATATATATATATATATATATATGTATGTATAAACACCTCCTGTCAGTTGCTTGTCTTGCAGAAATGTCTGAACAAGACATTTAATCTGCCTCTTGCACTTGTCTGGGTCTCTGAACATGACAAAGGGGTTCAGACATGTCATCTGCCTAACTGTAGCATATTTGCTCTTCTCCTGCATTTTCCTGATTATGTTTGGAAGTCCCTGCATGCAGTCTCTTTTAAACTCAAGGACTCTGAGCTCAACAATTTTCTTGCTCTGGATGAAGAAATTAATGAATCTTAATTTGTGCAATAAAATGATATTTGTAGCTGCTGAACAAAATATTTCTAAATTATCACACTACCTTGAGCACTGACTCAGCACCCAAGCCAATGTCAATATCCTTTGTTTGAAGCCAGTTCTTCTTGTTAGCTACATCCAGCTTGGTTAGCTGTAGTGTGGTAATGTCCTGGAGGATCTCTCTCTTAATAAAGCGTCTCAGAAGACTCTGCCAAAAAACTAATTCAGAATAAATGGAAGTATCATAACACAATACCATATCATATGTTGTATAGTATCATAATACCAATTAATAAAATGTTCAGAAATTACTTACTCTTAATTATTAAAATGTATACGTCAATCAATCAGTAGTAGCAATAGTTCTGTGCTGATAATGTAGAGAACTATCCATATAAATCAGTACCTTGATCAGCTCAGCCCAATCATTGCTGAGGAAGGGCATCACTGGCTTGTCTGTTTGATACTTCTTCAAAAAGGGACTGAAAAGCCTGGCAACAGTCAAGGAGAAGTGTAACTTGGCCACAATGAGTGTGTCTTTCATAGCATCCTCCACTGTGTCAAAAGATGCTGTCCCAGGGTTTGGAAGTTGTTTTTTTCTCACCACATGTATATACTGGGTAAGAGATGGCCAAACTTTAAGAGCCCTCTATATTACAGGCTGGTTTTCAAGCCACCGATGACCACAGAAAGGGGAAAATGGTGGACTTGGTCACAGCAGTGTAGTCCTCTCTCCTTGCAGGCACATTGTGAAATAATGTGTGCATGGCCCTCAGTAGTTTTTCCACTTGCCATATGGAAAAGCCACTTTTGACTGCAAAAGTGGAGTAAAAGTAAAGTATGGAGTCCACAGCTCCCCACAGCAACAAGCTGAGAACCTCCATACCTTATTGCATGCTCTTGTTGGAAGAGTTCAAAACTTTTAAAATTCACGTTGGGCCCATCCATTGAAATTGACACCAGTTTCCTTAGGTCAAGGGGATCCACACACTCCTTAGATAAACGAATAAAAAAAGATTAAGACCAGAAATAACAGAGTCTGTCGAAATGAATATGAATTAAAGTATTGTTTAAAATAAACCACGAAATTAGTAAGCATGGATTATACTGTAAATGCAGTCACCTATTTCTATTAATTGTGAATATATTTAATGTCTATATTTTTTACGATGTCTATTGAAACATGTATATAGCCCTATAATATATAGCACTATTGTCCTAGTATGTTATCCAACCCTTGGCACATAGATATTTTGCTTTTTGCCATGGACCTGCTCAAGTTTCATGTCAAGTGTGATTAAATACAATTATATCTTAAACAATTATAGCTAAGGGAGGAAGACACAGTACTGTTCAACTGGTAGTGCAAACAATATAAAACGCATAACAAACCCCTTAATACAACAGAAAAGATATCTGAAATACAAAACTATACATTTTAAAAGTAAAAATAGTAAAAAAAAATATTAATGTTACTTACTTTCACAAGCTTCATTAGGTCCTCGGCTGTAGCATGCCCCATAAACTGGGATCCCAGGTATCTTGACTCTACCTGCCCGCTTTCCCAAAAATGTATGTGCAGGTCCAGCTGTTTCATTTTGGAGGTGCGATTCAGGCTTTCATCAAACATCAGCACGAAGGATCCTGTTACTTTTGAAATGAGGTCTCTCTTGATAAAATCGGCTAGTCCAATGCACACAGCGTAAGCTGTTTTATCTTTCCCGCACCAAAACAATTTAGTGATGTCAGAGTCTGGAAACATCGTCTGAAACAATTCGCCGATTTCTTCATTCGCGCTATAGGACTGGTGTCTAGTCACGGTGTGGAGGACCCAGAGCACCTCCGCTCGTAGTGTTGCCTCTGATCCAAAAGCGACACGGAGATCGCTTGCAGGGTTTGCAGAGCTGCAGTGTGGGCCTTGCCTAGGCAGTGAGGAGCTAACGTTAGCAGATGCTTGGCAAAATTGGCTGATGGCTGTAGTTTGCTGGACACCCTTCACGGCAGTTAGATGTTTCTCACTTTTTGCATGAGACTCCAGCACCCGTACACCTAATGTTCCCAATTTAACCGCTTTCTTGCATAATAAGCAGGAGGCTTCAAATATGTTATTAGCAACGGGCCTTAGCCAATCTTTATATTCAGTTTTTACAAGCCAAGTATTGCTAAACTTGCACTTCCCCATAGCTAAACAGTTATAATAATTATACTTCTGTGACACAATCCTAGAGAGACTCACACCAATAACAGAAAGCTTATTGGCTAGTGCACGTTGGTCTTATTATAGTTGTAATACCGCAAATTACATTTGGATTATTGGGATAAAGAACTACAATACCACGAAAACCAAGCAACAGGAACAAAAATAATTTAAATAAGTATTAGAGGTAGCGTTACATGGGCATGGGAAAAATAAGACCTGTGCAAAAAAATTTAAGACCTAGAACATCGAATTTAAGACTTTTTAAGGCCTAAAATTTTGATTTTTAAATTTTAGACTTTTTAAGACCCCGCGGAAACCCTGTATGTGGTGCATTTGTTAAAATTAAATCTATTAAAGAAGATTTTTCCAGAAATTTCAGTTTTGGCCTAGTAGGGCTGGCAACAATCTGAAAAATGTTTAATGCATCACAATGTTTTTAAATTTATCAGATGGTGAAAGGAGCCAGTTCCAATTTAAGTCACCAAGTACTACCAGTTCTTTAGTATCAAGATCTGACAGGATCTGAAATAAATAAGTTAGAGCACAGTTCTCTGCTGATGGAGGTCTATAGCAGCCAGCAACTGTTATAGTAAAATAATTTGAAACCTCTAGGTTAAGAGCTAAAAATTCTAACTCTTTAGTCAGTAATTTTAAAAGACATGGTTTAAAATTAAAACATTTCTTTATATAAATAGCCCCCTCTGAATAGTCTCACCGCCACATTTAATATCTTGTTTATGACTTAAGTCTTTACATGTAAAATGGCTGAACAAGTTGTCAGAATATTTATTCAATGCATTTTTATACTTTCCATCAGACTTTTTGTTTTAAATCTGTCTATAATTTGTTAATTTCTCCCAGGTGAATGACTTTTTCTAAAGAAGGTCTAAAAGGAGGTTGTCCTATGTTCACATTGTTACTTTAGTTTTTTCATTGTGCTATGTGGTTCTGTCTTTTCCTTTCTGTATCACAATGACGTGATCTGGCAACAAATTGCAGTACAAACAGCCAAAAAAATATTGCATAGTTTACATCAGAACAGCCCTCCAGAGTACTTTGTTATTGACAACATGACTATTTAGTAAAATGACTGTCTCATCCATACACAATGACTTTTCATTCTGAAGCCACTGACATGTTCATTGACAGAAATTTAGTTTTGAGAGATGAACTAAGGATTTTGAGCAGGAGACTGGCTTTTGTAGGTATTCCATGGTGTTTTGCTATTTATACGTGTTGTTTTGAGAAATGCACTTAGGCCTACTGTTTTAGAAAATTTCAATTCTGATCTGAAAAATGTGCTAAAGTGACTGAGAAAAACTAATACATTTATTCTATGCTAAAAGCAACATACACAGGTGTGACTTCAACCTACAAAACATGTGCATGATCTTTTTTTTCATGTGATAAATTCAGAATCTTTTGCAGTATATTTTTTATTCATAAATTGCCCATTATAGTTACTTTTGTTGTTGTAAAATATTTGTTAAAAAATATTAATTGAAGACAACAGTATAGGCCTATATGTAAAATCATAGTCAATAAAAAAGAAATAAAGGCAATGAATCGCAATGCATACATTTTTTTTTTTTAAATGTGATTGTTTTAGTACTAAATGTGCAAATCTTTACCAAAAAAGCACTATTTTTCACGGTATTATGAATGAAACCCTGTGCAGTATAATCAGAAGGTGACAAAAGGTTTAAGCATTTAAACGACTTGTTTTTGAACTGGAATGTGTCTCTCATTTACCTGTGATCGATTGAGCAAAAGGTGCTTTATTACTCTGTAAACAGGGCAGCATCAGTCATGTTAAATTTGCCAACTCCCTCTGTCACATCTGCGTAGTCATCTTAATCTTTCTAATAGTAATCTTCATAAACTAGACCATGTACGGTGCGCGATAGCCTTGAAAAAGCAGCGCGCTGCAGCATGCAGGCACGCAATGAGGAAAAATAGATTCATTGCATCAAAAAGGCGCTCATATTATTGCGCAATGACAAAAAATAATATAGATCAAGCCACCAAACACATGAAAACGAAATTTACAAACGTGGTTTAAAAAATGTAAGAAGTAGAAAGTACAGATATTTGTGTAAAAATGTAAAAAGTAAAAGTTGTCAAAAAATAAGTGGTGGAGTAAAGTACTGATACCAGAAAAATCTACTCAAGTACAGTAGCGAAGTATTTGTACTTTGTTACTTCCCATCTCTGGCCAGATGTACTCTGTAAAAGCAGGCGTGGATGAAAAAGGCCTGTCTGACACTGCAAGGCTGTGTTCGGCCGTTCCTCTGTGTGGCTTAACCAAGTGTGACATCGATAGGGGACCTTCATGTCCATGAGAATCACTTTCAACGCCATATGAACTGAGCAAACACATCAATATAAACAGGCACATCTTTCACATCAACGACTTTGTCCTTTCTTCAAGTGTGCCAATATATTGCTTTATCTTTATAGAATGCAAAAATTACAATCCACTTCGCTGAGAATCCAGCGTGAGAATTAGCTCTTTATTGAACAGAGCAAAGACGTTGTGTTGTGGAAAAAAAGATTCTGGTCTTCAAAATATTTTCTAAGTTTCTAAGTCAAAGTCTTCAAAAAATGACAAAGTCTTAGATCTCCGAAGTCTTTAGGCAAAGCAGTTTATTGTTACAGCATCAGTAACAACAGACAGGTCATTCGAGTGTCTGATGAGTATAGGCTAGCACACAGTTTAAATAAACTTCTTTGTCTTAATACTCCACCCAAATTTACACATTACACATCTCCATCAGCTACTCCGCTAATGGGATTTTAAATCTCTCAGATGCCCACCACCAATAGAGTCTGCAGGGTCTTCAGAGGTCCTACCCATGTCCAGTTAAGGTCTTTCCTTCCTATCTCAAATGTGATGACTTCAGCCAAAAAACAATGCTCAACAATATATCTTGTTCACTGTCCACTGAGCTGTCAACTCTCAGTACTCATAATTCTTGGCAGTCATTACAAATGAGTGTGGGTGCATGTGCAGGTGTGCCTTATCATGATGTACAGAACAGAACACAAGTGCCTTTATGGCCTTGCTTCCATAAATCTACTCTCATTGTGACATTTCATCTTGCTCTTCTAATTTGCTCTCCTAATTTCTCTTCTCATTCCTGACAGCATTTACACAAGATGACTTCTTATGTCCCGTTATGGGTAATAATACAACAGATCGATAATAACAATAAAAATAATAATAATAATTAAATCACTCAAATACGCATATAAATGAGAGTAATAAATTCATCAGAAATTCATAAAAAACACAATAAATTCCCCACCAGTTGTAAGAAATCAACCTATCTTATAAGATCGACCAGGGATTTTATTAGCTCATATCAATGACTCGGATCTTGAAGATTTAAATCATTGATTTGACTCAATTGAGTCGGAATAAATCAGATCAAAAGATTCACACTTTATCTGAAATTTGTCCCGCAAATAGAGACATCAGATTTTACCAACCTAGTTTATATTATTTTCGTGGCCAACGATAATAACATAACACAGGATCGGGTTAACTTTTAACAAGGTAACAGATCTATAGCTTGAGGCAATGACTTAAAAGCACATAAAACAAGAACACAAACGCACACACACATTCACATACACACAGGCAGTTCAGAGGATGCAAAATGAGTTAACCGTCCCAAATTAATTCTAGTCTTTCGTACTAGATCTTAAAATCACCTGAGAAACCACAAAAGCAGAGATTTGACTTATCTTTAACTGCTTAAGATCATATGCACCAAATCAGCAAGAGACAATTTGCTTGTGTTACTTGCGAGTTTGTTGAAGTCTTCTCGACTGAAGTTTGCCTCGTCGGGCTGGCCTGACACGTGGCGCTCCTGATAGGGTTGCTTCGGTGACGTCGTTAGGATTCCCGCTCGTGAGCGGAGGCTGTTCTGAGTTGCCAGGGTAACGGACGCTGCTGAGTTTGTGCGGTTTCGCGGTCCGACACTTAAGAGGTTTGCATAAAGAGTTTGTGATGACCCAATCGCATGGCAGGCGACCTGGGGCAGAGAGCACAACTAGGCGAGAGCCAGCTAATGCAAAAAGCAAAGTTTTAGAGCTGCAGGGAAGTTTTAAGGGACCTGATCTGATCCGTCCCTCTAACACTGTCACCCAATGAGCAGTAGCCATGAAGGGCGGGGCCACACCCTGTACCAGCGTAGCCACAGTCACTTATTAACAGACTCCAAGAGATTGCACGTGGTAAAATCTCTGGTAAGATTGTAACTATCTGAAATCAACTGTTACAAGACGAATACTGTACGTACTACTAAGTTTTCATTTACACCAATGTGTTGCAAATAAAAAGGGGTTTGGTTTAATGCCAAACATCAAACATTTCAGACACATACAGATCATTTTAACCTGTTATCAGGGTAATACAACACATTATTAACCTGGTTGGTTGGAATAAACACAGCACAAAAGTAAACATATGGCTATTATTCTTAATATCAAATTTTGCCCTGGTTCTATCATTTAAGAAATTGTCTTTCTTAAATCTTTCATTAATTGCCAGAGATCTTTTTGTCTCATCTCTCATGGAATTTGTCCATCTGGCAGGATGTATAATGTCCCGAGGGCACACACATGGCCACAAAATCACAAGATCGGTCGTTCAAAAGTCTTGTGATGGAGAGATCCTGAAAGCCCAATTGTCTAGATGGTCAAATATTTACGAAATCGCTGCAAGCATCTCTGTCTATTTACGGCCAGGATATTGGGGGAAGAGAGTCAAATGAATTGGCGCACTGTTATGTGATGGTATAAGCCCTGGAGCGAATGAAGCAATTTGCGCTCAAAATTCCATGCCTGATTCGAACTGGTTTTAATTCAGTGAGTCCCTTTAAAGTTGTTTAATATTTTTCTAACTGAAAAGAATCATCACATAGAACTTCCATCTCACATTATAAGAGGCTGTCATTCAATTAGTGATAAACAAGAAATGCTCAATTGTTAAATTTCATAGCATCTGGATTTCTGTTTTAACTAAATGGTACCCAGGTGGATGAGTCAGCTATGCAGTCAGAAACTAAGAGGTCTATCCAACTTCGTAACTTTTCATCCATCGGAAGCCAGTCAAGATAGCTTTTATTTTTTTCACCAATTGTAACTTCTGAGGTGTGAAAAGCCCTTAAGCATTTTGATGTTTCTAAATTGCTTAGTCCTGATTAATTAGAACTTTATTTTTTAAAGTTAGCAGCTGATTTTATTGCTCTATCTTTGACTCATATTATGAATCTTTCACTTATAACAAATGAAGTCTTTTTAGAGTTTTGTCAGTCTTGGGGCGGGACTTGGTTTACTTGTTATCTCTAACGCTATTGGTTACTCACCCTTTCCGGAAGTTAGCCGGATTGGACGGGATGGAGTTTACCCATTAAATAAAAAACATATACAATATATATATATATATATATATATATATATATATATATATATATATATATATATTATGTGATAGTACCTGTCTTTCTCTGGCAGTTTCTCTGCTTCCTCAAGATCCGAGGAACTATTGTCAATGGTGATTGGTGCATAAATATGGTATATGTACTGTGGAAAGGAGACATAAGAACAAAAATAAAACAATGAATTTATAAAGTATTCTAAAAAAAATGTTTTGTGTTTTTGGCTGTAGTCTAGTACTTTGGTCTAATAGGTTTATTTCAAATCCTGTTAAAAAAATATGTATAATCATTTCTCATTACTGACCTGTAGAAGTCACTTGACTTCTTTTATTTACACACTGAGGTGCACATCACTTCAGGTATTGTTGCACTCTTGCCCTGTAAAACCAACAAAACAACAAAGCACAATAAGAACTTAAAGAACTTATGTATTTCTGATTATTCCTATATAGCCATTTTAAAAATGAAAGCATTAAACATAATGACATTTAGCTTGCACAGCAACATAAAATTGTGTCAGAAAAAAACTTGCTTACCAATGTTTCCATACTGGTGTACTGCTTTCAGGACTTGACCAAAGCTGGCGAATGTAAACAAATACTCATTTATCTAATAGTTGGCAAGTCTAGGATATTTTATTGCAATATAGTTGTACTGAAAGCACAGACATGCTGAACACCTAAATTCTTGAGTTTGTACCATTGTGTCTGAAAGAGGTCACATACTTGGTTTTGCCTTAACAACAACCACATCATCATCTTCTGATCTGGAGTCATCTTCTTGACCTCATAAAATACCTTTTTTATCAATCTCTGTTACATTTACATATACATATCCAGTATTGATAAATATTTAAGCTGTAACTAGTTGGAATCCCACAAAGAACTCCTTAGTATGTTTTATGTATCATTCATGTGTATTTAAACTAAAACTATTTCAATACTTACTCTCTGAATACAAACCCTTAAGAGTACAGATGTACAGTGTAATCCTTTGATATGTCTTTCCAATGGCCTCTTTGTACTGTCCAGTGGTAAAAGAAGTGTCAGTCCCAGGAATATTTTTTTTATCTGAGAGCCATCTGGATAAACCAAGACATATTCTCCACCTTCCAAGCCTTGATTGAAATATTTTTTTTTTCACAGCAGGTTCCAAAGGTTGTTCAGATGACCACTGGGGGTTAATATGCAGAGGTAGGTTTTTTCTTCTCATGGGCTTAAAGGCATTCTTGCTCTTGCTCATGATCTCAACATTAATCTAAACCATCAGGCAAAAATGATTGAATGCAATGATCATATTATTCTCTCTCTGACAATTTCATTAGCTGAAATAAAGATTAGCTTACCTTTACTGTATTATTGGATTTCTTTTCACTTTTTGAAAATGTTTTCCTTTCAGTTTCTCTCAGTTCTCTGTATTTCATGAACTGGAGAACAGCTGAAGCTGACTTTGCTGGGATGGCACATCCATCAGTCACTAAAACACACAAAAAAATCAGAAGCAGAGAGAAAATATTACTAAATGTAGTTCTTATAATAAACAGAACAGTATAGGGATCTAAGTACGAGAATATTACCTCTGGGAACAGTCTGACATGACACCTGGTCATCACCTGCAGTTCTAGGTGCTTTGTCTACAACAAAGCTTACATCTCGCCCACATGAACTGCAAAATATTGCCAAAGTAGGCCATTTGAAGCCACAGAAAGGGCAATACATTTTTATCTGAAAACAAAAAAACAAGACTGAAGTTAGCAGGTTATTATGCGGTCCTTTCCGTCATTTGTCTTTTTAAAAGGCTGTGATTATTTCAATATTGTTCTTATCTGCAAGTTATTTTGACAACATTTTAACACTTAATGAGGCACTGCAAATTCATTTTCAATAACCATAAAACTACATTTAGTTCAGGATATTAAGTTAATTTAGCCAATTTATTTAATCCGTATCTCAGCTGCGTATCTCTAGGCCCTTGCCAATACACAGCCTACTAAATGTTTCTGTCTTTTATTTTACAATAAAAAATTTGTGGTATGTGAAAAGACTAAAACAGTTGTATTAGAAACCCCAGTACATGTATGGTTATCAGATCTCTCTATAAACAAGGAGAGGGAGAAAATCACAAGACATTGTCTCAGAAAAATAATTCCAGAAATTTTGTTTTGCATGATATTGGCATCAAATTCAAAACATATACTCAGAAGATATGTAGCTGTTGACCTATTACTTTTATGTGTTGTTCCAGGCCTAATTTCACACATTTGTTCATGAAATAATAAAATGTTTAGTTTGGTGCAATTTTTTTACATTACTTAAGCATCTATAACTTTTTTTTTATTTTTAGCATTATAAATGCTTTTTTTAGCATTATAAATGATGGACAATAAAGCCTAGAGTGTCTTCTTTTCAAAGATACATAAACTGTGAATGTAGACCAAATTATTCAGCAACTGTGAAAATTTTAGTTTGGGATTGTTGTTTTTGAGAAAGTGCGCTGACAGTGAGGGAAAGCAGAACACCGATATAGTCTCAGCAAACGTTTTACAGAAATCTTATTTTGCATGCTATCTTCATCAAATTCGAAATATAAACTCATGAGACATTTGGCTTTCAATTCATATTTTTTCTAGGACATTTCATTAATGTTTTCCTGTGTTTGTATATGAAAAAACAAATATTGAACTTTTTTTTTCTCATGACTTCATAATGTATATTTTTATATTTTTTAACATGTAACTTCTCCTTTTACCACAACCTACAAACAAAGTTGCAGTTTAAAAAGTTGATTTCACTTATTGTTTTTAAAAAGAGTATAAATGATTTAGAAGTTGAAACACAGAATTGTAGATGTTTTGAATAGTTTGTCAGTGTGATTCATGTTAACTGTCAATTGTTTTTTTGTTTGTTGCTCTTGTAAAAGAGATGTTTGATCTTAATGTGTCTCTCCTGGTAAAATAAAGGTTCTAATAATAATAATAATAATAATAATAATGGCTGTCGATGAGCTGTTTCTCAGAAATTATCAGTATTTTAAAATATGCACTACCCTTACAAATAAACTGCATAGTTACCACTAAACAACTACATTCTCGACTAAAAAGGCCTCAAAAGTAGAGCTTAATTATTGTGAAATCCCAATTGCAACAGAGAAATGCTATAAAATGTCTCTAAACTTATAGCATTTCTTGCTGTTCAGCCTTATAATCTAAAATGTGAGCAAAATTACCTGTTTTGTCATCACTTTAGATATTACGCTAGAGAATCATTGAATATTAGCTAAAAAATTACGTGTTTAATTAGTGTTCTGAAATCAGCTGCAGATATGAAGGAATAGCAGAAGAAAGTAGTAGAAAGTAGACTGTGTTTGATTTTCTTTTTTATATACACAATTATGTCGTTGAATTGTTGTATGAATGCAATATCACACTCATCATGGGCTTGCAGTTTAGGCCCCAGTGGCCCTCTTGCCCTCCACCTGCAGGGTCTCTAACCCCAGGGAGCTGCCCAGTATGGCTGTATATTGTCACCGGTGGGACACTTCCTCCCACCACTCAGGGGTCTAAGGGTGTTTTGGGGCTGTGGAGAAGTTTTGACATGCACTGATATTTGTGTTGTTTTTAGTATTTTACAAACATACTAATGGCTTAAGTGTGATAACACTGTAAACAGCACAAGCTGGGCTACAATAATACCTAAGCAGCATGTATGTGTTTGTGTTTTTGAGAAAGAAACGTTTATGCGTGGTTAGTGAAAAACTAAAATTTTGAAGTCACTAAAACAAGGCCGTGAAACACAGAGAACATTTGTTCTCAAGACTTTTGAGAACTGGATCTTGTAGCCTAGTGTTTTTGCTTTAAAATTATGTGAGAATCATCTTGTTTACTTGCTCACAGAAAACAATATATTGAATTAAATTTTCCAAGTCACTTTCAGAGTGAAAATGGTCTATGCGAGAACTATCATTACTAAGTCACACCTGAGAAGACAAAGGCCTGCATAATGAGTCATCAGACAGGTATGTGACTAAGAGAGAAGAGTTTAAAGAAAGAATCTGAGGAAAAAATAAGTTTATATATTTTTTGTTTGCAGTTTATTTAAAATATATTTACCTATCACACAAAATAACTTGAGATACACGTGTGAGAGTCAGTACACTGTATAAAACTCTGTAAACTTACATATAGCAAATCTACTGATAAAGTTACTTATAAATACACTTTACATATAACTAAAGGCATGCACTTGAATATACACACGAAACATTGTGTACAGAAGACACATTCAGGGCAAAATCAACGATGTAAATATGAAAAGTGTAAGATAATAAAGGGTGTAAAGTTTGTAAAAGCCCAGTGTGAGCATCATATGGTCTTAGCTGTACAGGTAGGAATCTCAGAGCCTGTGGAGTCATGTCAGCATCAGTCCCTCTTTACCACTGTTGTTTTCACATCTGGAAAAAAAAATTATTAAACTCATTACATAGACTACATTATTAACATTTTTGTTATGTTCACTAATACTAGTACTAATTTGCCTAATAAACTCAGTTACCACATAGGAATTATAAACTGAATAGCACCTGTTTTGTAAACTACGGTCATTATTTATTTTTCACAATACCTTAGCATATGCAAACTTGATGGAAGAACATGATGCAAATAACAAAGAAACTATATTAACACTATCAACCACAAATATGTTTACCATACTCACATGAAAAACATTATTAGTCATTTATAGTGAATAATGCAGTTGTTTTAAAACATACTGTAGTAAAGTGCTTGAAATAATGTTTTATTAATTCAATAGTTGCTGTGGTACTTACTCGACAGGAATTCAATCGTCCACTGGGTCTAGACGTTCTTCAAAATGTGAGGAGAAAGTAAATTATTTGTCGTTGTTCAGTACCGTGCTTCTTCACTTGTGTAGCGTACGAAACTAAAACAAAGCTTGTTGTTTAATGCCATTTCTGTGTACATTTTTACCTGGCTCACCTCAGTTCATTTCCATATGAACTGCGTGCTGACTGAGGGCGGGATCACATTCGCTGTAATGAGGCGACAGGAGAATCCTTACATTTATACGGATTATATGAAAATAGATAATTTGTTTTCGACTTGAATTGGTTAATGCAAAACTAGACATATTAAGCTTTCTATAGATATATCTCTTATGCCTCTTTGTTGAGTATTTGCTGAGTTTCAGTTCATTTTAATGACGTGTTTTTCCTGACAGAGTCTACATGCTGCGTGGATCTAGACCCTGCAGGGACACTGGCCCTCCAGGACTGAGATTGGAGACCCCTGGAATAGACCAAAGATGGTTGACGTTGTCTATCTACAAGATGGTGACAGGGCCGCAGAATAAGCCCTTAGAAGATTAAACAGCGTATTTTTTAACTACAGGTGATCAAATCATTATTAAACTGGTAAGTGATCCCTTCTATCTCGATCTCTCTCTTTTGCATGTTGTAGTGCTGTACTTCAAATACCATATAATTGTAATGTATTGAGTGTGAGATGGGACTCACATATCAGGAATGTGTGTTGTGTTGGCAGAAAGAAAGAAATGCCTGCATGTGTTTAGCGTTTTTCCTTTGTGCAAACGCAACAGAAATCTGGTAGTGATTGCGCTGTTTTTCTTTTTTTTGTGGGGTGGGGGGGAATTATCGTGATATCCTGATTGCAACAGAGAAATACTGTAAACTGTAATTATTTTAACTTAGGGAGATATCTCTGTAGACGGATCAAACGCAAGCTGTCACTGGGGTGGTACACATTTGTACTTATAGGGTCCATATTGGTACCTCAAAATATATATTATATTATATATTAGTACCTAGATTTTTTTAGCTGAACTTTTGTATTTTTAAGGTACTAATATGTACCCTTGAGGTAATACAGTTTTTCTTCATTGGTTTGGCTCATTTCTTGAAACAGAAATTACATTCTCAAAATTCTAAAATCATTTGGCAAAACAGTGTTACAGTTTAGCACAACACTATAGCTCACTTGCAAAAACTCATATCTCTTCAAAAACAGTTCACTCATGCATCAGAACTAAATTCCTTTCCCATATAAAAAGTCAGTGCCACAAAAATGGCAACTATCCTTCTCAATTGCTTTGGCTCATTTCTTGAAACAGACCAGATATTCTCAACACTCTTGGTGTTTCTGCCAAAATAATGTGGATGGTTCGCCACAACACCTGCAACAGCTCATACCTTTCCCAAAACAGTTCACTCATGTGTCAAAACTAAATTTCCTTCTTATTTAAACAGTCTGTGCCCCCAAAATGCTTTATCCTTTTGCCATTGTGTAAGCACTGTAAGTCAAAATGTTTAGATGTTTTGTCACTATGGTAAAGAACCACTAAAATATCACTCATGTCCACCTTACAGTCTTAGCCTAGTCCTTCATTGACAATGGTTACTGTACTGTTTTTGTCTAGCTAACAGAATACAGTTGTGTATAAAACAAACAAAAAAAGAAATAGGATTTTAGGGTAAGAGTAGCCTCCAAGGTTTGACGTCACACATTGCACACATACTGCCAAGGAAATGGTAACTCCTTTTTTATTGTAATGATCAACCACACACAATGTAACGACACAATGCAAAAAAACTGTATACAGCATAATAAACTGTAATATAAACACACAAACAAAAAAAACTAGAGTACTATAACTTTCCCTGTGAAATTTTTGGATGATGGAGGAGACTGTAGAGCGAGGCACATTTAGGCTGCTCTCAGCGACCTGCCTCCACCATTGAGGCCATGGTTTCAAATCAAATCAAATCACTTTTATTGTCACATCATCAGCAGCACGTGTGCTATGATGAGTGAAAAGCTTAGGTGCTGGCTCCAGACAGTGGAAAATACAGATAGTGCAAATAAAACAACAGTGCGAAAAAACAGACAGTGCAAATACAACGACAGTGCAAAATACAGACAGTGCAAAAAAAAAAAACAGACAGTGCAAATACAACGACAGTGCAAAATACAGACAGTGCAAATACAGCGACAGTGTAAAATACAGACAGTGCAAAATACAACAACATACTCACAAAAAAACAAGACAGTGTGAATTTGGCAATGTTGACAGTGATGCGTACAATGGATAGGTGTACACATAGTTGTAGGCAGTATTGTTTAAGTATGGATTGGTTAAAGTGCAGTGCATGCTACATTTTTATGGTGTGCAGTGTGGGGTATGGGAGAGTTTGTGTGGGGTGTGTTAAGTGTTCATCAGCCTGATAGTCTGAGGGAAGAAACTTTCCTTCAGTCGGCTGGTGCGTGACCGAATGCTGCGGAACCGTCTGCCTGAGGGTAGCAGAGAGAAAAGTCTATGGCTTGGGTGGCTGGAGTCGCTGATGATTCTCTTGGCTTTCCTCATGCACCTCCTGGTGTAGATGTCCTGGAGGGAGGGAAGCTCACCTCCTACTACACGTCCAGCAGTTCGCACAATCCTATGTAGACTTTTGCGATTGCTGCTGGTGCTGTTCCCGTACCAGGCGGTGATGCAGCCAGTGAGGATGCTCTCCACGGTGCAGGTGTAGAACGAGCGGAGGATGTGGGGGCTCATTCCAAACCTCCTGAGGTGCCTGAGGAAGAAGAGGCGTTGTTGTGCCTTCCTCAACGCTGCGTCTGTGTGAGCAGTCCATGTCAGATCCTCAGCGATGTGTACTCCAAGAAACTTGAAAGTGCTGACTCTCTCCACTGGTGTCCCGTTGATGGTGATGGGAGTGTGTTCATTCTTCTCTCTCCTGAAATCCACTACCAGCTCCTTGGTTTTGCTGATGTTGAGTGAGAGGTGGTTTTCCTGACACCACTCCGTCAGAGTGTGCACCTCCTCTCTGTAGGCCGTCTCATCATTATCTGTGATTAGGCCCACCACCGTTGTGTCATCAGCAAATTTAACGATGTTGTTGGAGCTGTGTTTGGATGTACAGTCATGTGTGTACAGGGAGTACAGGAGTGGGCTGAGAACATAGCCCTGTGGAGCACCAGTGTTGAGGATCAGTGTGGATGAGGTGATGTTGTTCATTCTGACCACCTGGCGTCTGCTTGACAGGAAGTCCAGGATCCAGTTGCACAGAGAGCTGTGTAGGCCCAGAGCCTGGAGCTTCACCACCAGCTTGGCAGGCACTATGGTGTTGAATGCTGAGCTGTAGTCCCCAAACAGCATTCTCACATATGTGTTTTTGTTTTCCAGGTGAGACAGAGCAGTGTGCAAGGTGAAAGCAATTGCATCCTCAGTTGAGCGGTTGTTTCTGTATGCAAATTGCAGAGGGTCAGTGTTAGCGGGCAGTACAGAGCAGATGTGATTTTTAATCAGCTTTCAAAGCACTTGCTGAAGATGGGTGTCAGTGCAACCGGACACCAGTCATTCAAGCATGTGGTTTTAGCTGATTTCGGTATTGGCACAATAGTAGCTGTCTTAAAGCATGTGGGAACCACAGACTGAGAGAGCAAGAGGTTAAAGATGTCCGTGAAAACCCCCGCTAGCTGGTGTGCGCATGCTTTAAGTATACGTCCAGGGATGCCATCTGGGCCCGTAGCTTTTCGGATGTTCACGCGAAGGAAAGATCTCGTTACATCCGCTACAGAAACAGTGAGTGTGCTGTCGGTTTCTGTAACGGCCGCGGGAGCGCGCTGTGTGCGCGCGCTGTCCTGGGCTTCAAAGCGGGCATAGAACGAGTTGAGCTCGTCCGGGAGAGATGCGGCAATGTTCACAGTGGTGGATTTGTTGCTTTTAAAGTCTGTGATGTAATTAAGTCCCTGCCACATGCTCCTTGCGTTATTGGTGTTAAATTGACCCTCTATCTTGTCTTTGTATTGACGTTTTGCTGCTTTGATCGTTTTCCTGAGGTTGTAGTTTGCTTGTTTTGTTCCTCAGCATTTCTGGATTTATAGGCGGAAGTTCGCACTGATAGGGCTGTTCGAACTTCGCCGTTGATCCATGGTTTTTGGTTGGGGTGGATACGGACAGTTTTTGTTGGGACCACGTCTTCTATGCACTTTTTGATGAAGCACGTAACTGTGTCTGAGTACACTTCGATGTCGTCTTCAGAAGCTGCCCGGAACATCTCCCAGTCAACGTCATCAAAACAGTCTTGAAGTATGGAATCCGATTGGTCCGACCAGCTCTGAAACGTCCTGAGGGTGGGTGGTTCCCGTTTCAGTTTTTGCCTGTAAGCAGGCAAGAGCAGAACAGAAGAGTGATCTGATTTGCCAAATGGTGGGCGGGGGAGGGATTTGTAAGCATCCCGGAACGGAGAGTAGCAATGGTCCAAAATACGATCGCCACGCGTGTTTGTGGTGATATGTTGAAAGTATTTTGGAGCGATTTTCCTGAGATTGGCGTTGTTAAAGTCCCCTGTAACAATAAACGCTGCCTCCGGGTGTGCGGTTTCCTGCTCGTTTATGCTCCCATACAGTTCTCTGAGCGCCTGCTCTGTGTTGGCTTGAGGGTGGATGTAAACAGCCGTAATAATGACTGATGTGAATTCCCTTGGTAGCCAGTATGGTTGACACCGAAGCATAAGGTATTCCAGATCAGGAGAACAAAATGATCTAACTGGGTGTATGTTTCTCTCATCACACCATAAGTTGTTAAAGAAACAAACACCTCCTCCTTTGCTTTTCCCTGTGAGTTCTTTCGTTCTATCCGCGCGGTGCAAGGAGAACCCCGAAAGTTCAGCAGCTGTGTCTGGTACCTCCGCAGATAGCCAGGTTTCTGTAAGACAGATAATGCAGCAGTTTCTTGTTTCCCGTTGGAAGGAAATGCGCGCCCGTAGCTCGCAAAGTTTGTTGTCCAGTGACTGAACGTTAGCCAGCAGAATGGTGGGGAGCGAAGGTCGAAATCCACGGCGTCTTAGTCTGACCAGGACGCCGGCTCTTTTTCCTCTTTTCCGGCTGCGTTTGCGTCGTCGCCTCGGTTGTGTGGCCCAGACAAAGGGCTCTGTTGTTGTGTTTGTAAACAGAGCGTCGTTGAAGAACTCAAAGTCCGGTTTTCGGTGTGCGACGAGGGAGCCAATTTCTCGAAGTGTGTGTCTGTCGTAGGCAATAAGAGTGTGTACATCCAGCACGAAAAACAACAAAAATACAAGTAAAACACTTTCAGTTTTAATCGTACAGATAAAGTCAATACATCAATCAAATCTGTTAAGTGTCTAGTTTTTATTGTGTACACTCACAATGACAACAAACAAGTGTGCTTTTGCAAAATAAAGATAAACAGTGTAGGCGTTTTCTCTTTTCTGTCTCTACGAACTGTTTTTAGAAATGCGTCAGTAAAATCTACTGAAACTCCGCTAAAACAAAAAACACAGACATGAGACACATGTCAATAGAAAGCTTGAAGTGTCTACTTTTAAATGCAGTGAGTGCATGTTGAAAACAAACATTGTTTAATAAAGTAATCAGTATGAAACCAACGCTATGTCTAGTTTCTCAGTCTGAGCTCATTACAGTTAATGCGGCCACGCCCACAAGGCTTTGTTATTACAATTGTCTGCACGAGACGCATGCAACAGGCAGACTGGTCAGAAAAAACGTCAATAAAATGAACTGAAACTCAGCAAATACTCAACAAAGAGGCATGAGAGATATATCTGTAGAAAGCTCAATATGTCTAGTTTTGCATTAACCAATTCAAGTCAAAAACAAAAATCTCTTTCATGTAATCCGTATAAAAGTAAGGACTGGTACAGATTCTCCTTTCGCCTCATTACAGCAAACGTGATACCGCCCTCAGTGAGCGCACAGTTCATATGGAAATGAACTGAGGTGAGCCAGGTAATGTACACGCTTCCCGAGACATGGCATAAAACGACAAGCTTTATTGTAGTTTATTTCGTTTAAATGATGGCCTGCTAGGCTGCTACACAAGTGAAAAAGCACGGTACTAAACAGCGACAAAGAATTTACTTGCTCCTCAGAGGAAGAGCGTGACTTTGTTGACGAGCGCATACATTCTGAAGAACGTCTAGACCCAGTGGAAGATCGAATTCCTGTAAAGTAAGTCTTTCATTCTTACCTTCATGATTTATATGAAATGTGTCCTTACAGGCCACTTATAGTTTCATTGCTATACAAAGTGCATCCCATAACGTGTATATAGTATATGTGAGTATGGTAAACTTATTTGTAGTTGATAGTGTTAAAATATAGTCTCTTTGTTATTTGCATTATGTTCTCCCTTCAAGTATGCATATGCTAAGGTATTGTGATAAATAAACTGATATACTGACAGTTTGACAGACAAAACACTGTTCAGTTTAAAATTCCTATGTGGTAACTGTTTATTAGGTAAATTAGTACTAGTATCAGTGAACATCACACAAATGTTAATAATGTGGTTTATGTAATAAGCTTGCTTATTTTTTTCTAGATGTGAAAACAACAGCGGTAAAGAGAGACTGATGTTGACATGGCTCCACAGGCTCTGAGATTCCTACCTGTACAGCCCTCTGATGTTCACAATGGGCTTTTACAAACCTTACACCTTTTATTATCTTACACTCTTCATATTTACATTGTTGATTTTCCCCTGAATGTGTCTTCTGTACACAATGTTTCATGTGTAAATTTAACTGCATGCCTTAAGTTATATTTAAAGTGTATTTATAAGTAACTTTATCAGTTGATTTGCTGTATGTAAGTTTATATAGTTTACAGAGTTTTATACGGTGTACTGACTCTCACACGTGTACCTCGAGTGATTTTGTGTGATAGTTAAATATATTTTACATAAACTGCAAACAAAAATATATACTTATTTTTTCCTTAAATTCTTTCTTGAAACTCTTCTCTCTTAGTCACATACCTGTCTGAGTCTTCTCAGGTGTGACTCACTGCATTAGTAATGATAGTTCACGCCTTCTTGCATAGACCATTTTCACTCAGAAAGTGACTTAGAAATTTTAATTCAATATATTGTTTTCTGTAAGCAAGTAAAACAAGATGATTCTCACATCATTTCGAAGCAAAAGCACTAGGCTACAAGATCCAGTTCTCAAAAGTATTGTAAACAAGTTTTCTCTATGTGTTTCATTGCCTTGTTTTAGTGACTTCAAAATTTTTGTTTTTCACTAACCACGCATAAACGTTTCTTTCTCAAAAACACAAACATATGCATACATGCTGCTTAGGTATTATTGTAGCCCAGCTTGAGCTGTTTACAGCGTTATCACACTTTAGCCATTAATATGTTTTTAATACTGAAAACAACACAAATGTAAGTGAATGCCAAAACTTCCCCAGGGCCCCAAAACACCCTTAGACCCCTGGGGGTTAAAGGTCTTACAATCTTCTTTCTTTTCCTATATCTGATGTTGTTTTTGGGGCGTAATATTTTAGTAGATTGTTTTGTATTGTTCTGAGTTGATTTTTATTACATTTTTTACTTTTTGTTGTCACCATTGTTGAGTTTCAAAGACTAATTGTTGATGTCTGTGTGTTTTTAAATTCTGCTATAGATCAAACATTTCATTGTTAACGGTGTATTTAGATCTGGTAAACAGTCATTGACTGCTGTAGGTCAAGTGGTTTTATTTACATGTGGTATTCCTTTCTCACTTATAACTATCAAGATAATCAATGAGCGCACAAGCAGGTGAGGCTGATTTTTATATCATAATAAATCTTATCAGACTTATTATTGCTTTTTTATTGTAGCTTTTCATGCTATAAAATAGTGTTATTAACACAATTAATTATAGCAGCCTAAATAAAACTAGTGTTAGGACAAATAGTTGAAGAGTCCAACTAAAGCAGACTCTGTCCTCCATCATGGTGACTTCAAATGAGCAAAAGAAATTTCATTAAGAGTTTTTGTTCATGTAACAGAAATAAAGTCAAAGGTCAGTAATAAGTGAAGCTCCTAATGTTTGTGGTGTAGTTTAATTATCTCTGCTGAGATCTTGAGAAATTACATTTTTATTGTATAATTTGTTTTATTTTTATTATTATTATTTTTTTTTGTTTTATTCTCAGTCGATTTCATCTTTGGTTTTGGCTGTTTTTTGTGCTTTATTTTTTTCAGTGATTCTGCTTGTTAACAGTTGTTCATCAGTATAGCTGCGGTCACACTGGACTTTTCTTACCATAGACTTCTATTCATACGCACGCGAATACGTCAGACTAGAAATGCAGGGTCATGCGTAAAGTTTTGCATTTCGCTGCGGTGCAAAGTTCAAGCTTAGTAAACTCTGACCTGCGAAATCGCATCACTTGACTGCGTGAAACCAATCTAGGATCAAAACATGACTTCTCTGAACAGACATTTAAAACATTGAGCAATCGCTCATTTTTTTTAATGCCTAATCATTTTGTTTAATCCCGCCCCTTTTCGCAGAGCCATGCGACAGAATTTTGCAAGCTCAAACTCTAGAGTGACTGCAGCTTAAAGCTGAAGTCACACTAGAGTTTGAGCTTGCGAAATTCTGTCGTACCACTCCAGTCCAGTCCACTGTCTGAGTGTTCAACCCTCTGTAGTGAGGACACTAGTGATGATTTTGCTCTGGGATTTAAAAGGTTAAAAGTGTTTGATAAAAAATACAGACTGTAGACTATATTTTTTTTACGGAAATATTCTGTAGATTGAATTTACGACCGTAAAATGATAAAAACAGCAATTACTGGCAGCCATAGCTGCTGGTATTTTACCATAAAATCAAGAAAAAAACAGCAAAATACTGTAAAATGTTTTTGTGTCACCATTGTGGAGGATAGTAACATCTGGGTGCAAATCCAAGATGAACTAAAAGTATGTAGGAGAACAACCTACATTATAAAATTTATCAGGGGTTTATTAAATCTTATCAATGACTTGGATCTTGAAGATTCAAATCATTGATTCGATTCAATTGAGTCAGATTGAATCAGATTAAAAGATTCACACTTTATGTCCCGCCTGTAAATAAATAGTAGACATCGTATTTAACCAATTTTGTTTATATTATTTTCATGGCCAACGATAATAACATAACACAGAATCGGGTTAACTTTTAGCAAGGCAACAAGTTCTACAGCTTGAGGCAATGAAGCACATAAACAAGAACACAGTTCTTACAAAAGGAGAACAAAGATTTATTGAGCTACACTACGATACATAAAGCTAACTACGTAATAAACAAACAACAAACAAACGCACAGACACACTCATGCACTCACAGGCAGTTCGGAGGATGCAAAATGAGTTAATCCCAAATTTATTCTAGTACTTCTTACTAGATCTTAGAATCACCTGAGAAACCACAAAAGCAGAGATTTGACTTATTATTGCGACTTCCTAATTCCTCCTTAGTCGCTAGAGAGGCAGTGAGGGTCCTTTGACTCTTGTGACGCGCTGGTGGCTTGAGAAAGACACGCTGAGCCCAAGATGTTAATAACAAAACTTTATATAAACTTGGAACATGACAAAAACAGCAATGGGTTGAATACCTGTTGCGTATAGCTGGTTATTGCAGTGAGTTGCGTGTCACGTGGCGTTGTGTGTGCCGTGGCGTTGCAGCGTGGCGTTGTGTGTGCCGTTGCAGCGTGGCTTTGCAGCGTGGCGTTGTGTGTGCCGTGGCGTTCAACAAAAAATACGGCCACCCCACTCTCGCTCTCTCTTCCTCCCTTCACCTGTGTGAGTGTGCACGCGCTTTATTTGCTACCAGGTGCCAGGTGTGCCCACGGGACCCAAATCTAACACGCCAGTCAATAATTAAATAAAACGTTATATGGCTCCTATACACCAGCCCCTAATTATTAGGTTAACACGTAATAATTATCCAAAATTACAGATAGGAGACATAAATAAAAAAGTTCAACTGTAAAGTCCAACAGTAATAAGTCCATACTTTTCTTCTTGGTGTCCTACTGGCAAAATATAAAAAAAATAAAGAGAAAAGTCCACAAAAAAGGATTATCCAAAAAAAACAAACTGTAGTTCATATTTAATCGAACTCAGCCTCCTGCAACAAGCAGACCTTGGTAATAGGTCTTTCCAAACAGCTGGTTTGCGTTTTAATCCTTACTTGACGAACGAATCCTCTTCGGTCTGGGAAAGTTTGAATCACTTGACCTGTTGGCCAAGAATTTCGAGGAGCTGTGCTGTCCATTATGATCACAAGATCTCCCACAACGAGGTTCCTCTTAACTCCAACCCATCTCTGACGCTCCTGTAGCTGAGGTAAGTATTCCTTAACCCATCTCTTCCAGAATAGATCGGACATGTATTGAACCTGTTTCCACCTCCTAAGTGCATACACGTCTGTTGGTTGGAACAACCCTGGGGGTAATGATGGTGAAGTCTTTAACTGCAACAAGTGGTTTGGAGTTAGTGCTTCCGGGTCATTTGGATCCATGGAAGCCTTGGTGATTGGACGGCTGTTGATGATGGCTTCAATCTCACAAAGCACTGTGTGAAGACCTTCCTCATCCAGGTTTTGCACCTTAAACATTGAATTAAGGACTTTACGCACTGATCTTATTAGCCTCTCCCATGGTCCTCCATGATGAGAGCCAGCCGGTGGGTTAAAGCTCCATCTGATTCCTTTCTGCAGCAAAAGGTCATTGATCTGCCCCTGGTTCCACTGTTTAATGGCAGCTTTCAGCTCACGCTCTGCACCTATGAAATTCGTTCCATTATCTGAACGTAACTCCCGCACCTGTCCCCTTCTGGAAATGAAACGCCTGAGTGCATTAATGAAGGAGTCTGTATCCAGTGATAGAGCAACCTCTAGGTGTACAGCTCTGATGGCAAGACAGGTAAATATAACACCATACATTTTTACCATGCTCCTTCGGCTCTTAACCTCAAAAGGTCAAAAATAGTCCACACCTACTTGAGTAAATGGTGGTTCATCTGGGACTATTCTTTCATGTGGCAAGTCTGCCATTTGCTGGTAAATTGGCAGAGCATTTAGACGCCGACAGATGATGCATTTAGACAGTACTTTCCTTATGGCTACACTGACACCAGTTATCCAGTACTTCTCCCTCAGTTTGGACAGCATATGGTTCCGTCCACCATGCCCCACTGCCTGATGGACATGTCTCAACAAGAGCTCTGAAATATGAAGATCCCTTGCTAATATTATAGGGTGTTTAACTTCCTCAGGCATAGCCAGTCTACAGAGACGACCACCAACCCTCAGGATTCCATCTTGCAACTGAGGACCGAGCTTATGGAGGTGACTCGATATTTTAATATGTTCCCCCTTCTCCAAACTGGCTAGCTCTTCAGGAAATCTCTGTCCCTGACAGAATTTAATGATGGCAAGCTCAGCCCGGTCCAAGTCCTTCAATGTAAATTCACTGCTGGTCCCTTTTAAATAATCCTTTTCCTCTGCCACTGAGGAGCTCTGCTGTTCATTTTTGTAAAATAGTTCAACTGTCTGATCTAAGTGCCTCCTTTTCTTCAAACAAGACAAAAGCCAGTCCTTGATCCTCAAGAACCATGCTACGGATTTCTTAAGGCGTGTCCAAGAAGAGAAATACTGGATCAGGTAAGTGACTGGATCTTCTTTGAGTTGTGTAACATTTGTTGCACCAACATTTTTAACCTCAGGGTCTTCAGGTGAAAGATAATTGCTGTCTTCTTTGTTCACAGGCCACTCACTCTCAGGATGTAAAAGAAAGTGAGGCCCCGACACCCATGTAGTGTTTTGAATAAACACATCCACCTTAACACCTCTAGATGCCAAATCAGCCGGATTGTTTGCAGTGTCCACATACCTCGACTGCACAGGACTGGAGACTTTCAGGATTTGAGAGACCCGATTTGAAACAAAAACTTTGAATCTTGAGGTCTCATTTCTGATGTATTTGAGCACAGATGTACTGTCCGTCCAAAACACAGAATCTAAAAGATCCATATGCAGCTCTTTCCTCCAAAGGATGTCCATGCGACTGGCCATGGTAGCAGCAATAAGCTCCATTCTGGGGATGGTTACAGATTTTAATGGGGCCACTCTTGCCTTGCCCATGACGAAAGCAAGGTGCATCACTGAATGCTTGTTACTCAGCAACAGGTAAGACACGGTTCCATATCCATCCTGACTGGCATCACTGAAATAATGTAACTGGGCTGTAACGACATCTCCAAAGCATGATGGTTTCACACATCGGTCCACTTTAAACGCCTCCAACAAATGCAGCTGCTGCAACCATTTCAGCCACTCCTTAGACAATGACTCCGGCACAGTGTCATCCCAGCCAATTTGTCTTCTGCACAAATCTCTCAAAATTGTCTTTGCTTTTAAAATGACAGGGCACAGCATTCCCAAGGGGTCATAAATTGAACTCATAGTTGAAAGAATTCCTCTTCTGGTAAGTGGTCTATCCTTAAGTACAATCTTAAACTTAAAGCAGTCTGATTGTATGCACCATTCCATACCCAGCACTCTCTCCATAGGTAATGAATCCAACTCCATGTTTAATCCTTCCATGCCTCTTGCTCTGTGACTTTCAGGGATAGCTTCCAATACAGCAGGCCTGTTGGTCATCCATTTTGTGAGAGAAAATCCACCCCTGGCACACAGAGAAACCAGCTCCTGGTAAAGTGACACGGCTTCCTTCTCTGTAACAACTGACACAAGGCAGTCATCTACATAAAAACAGTTCAATAACTTGTCTACTGCATTCTCACTGTAGTGACATCCATAATCCTCTGCACACCTTCTAAGGGCATAATTGGCACAACTAGGTGATGATGTTGCCCCAAACAAATGTACCTTCATGCGGTATTCAACAGGTTGTTGTTCCACATCTCCAATAGGCCACCAAAGAAACCTAAGTAGGTCTGTGTAATCTGAAGAGACCCTTACCTGATAAAACATGGATTCGACATCAGCCATGATTACCACTGGTTCCTTTCTAAAACGAGTCATGACTCCGATCAAAGAACTGGTAAGATCTGGGCCCTGTAAGAGCTGGGCATTTAAGGATGTTCCTTGGTAACTCGCAGCACAGTCAAACACGACTCTGATCTTTCCTTTGGTGGGATGATACACTCCATGATGTGGTATATACCATACCTTTCCATAACTATGGTCCAGTTCCTCCACGGGCACCTTCTCAGCATAATCTTTAAGAAGAAGATCATTCATAAAGTTGTTGTATTCAGCATGAAATAATAGATCTTTCTGAAACCTCCTTTTCAGATGATGCAAACGCTGTTCAACAATGTTCTTGTTATTTGGCATGCTGACATCAATGCTTCTTAATGGCAATGCAATCTGGTAGTGACCATTCACATGTTTTACTGAATTACTCACCAGTTCAAGGAATTTTTGATCTTCTCTTGACATTCCAGTATGTTCATCAAGGTGGTTTTCAGGGAAGTCAACTTTAAACTGTTGGTGCCAGAGCTCATCCAGATTCACAGCTGAAACTCTATTAACAGTTACAATTGGCTGTTCCCAGTTAACCCTTTCTCCACTGTCTCCCATAAGTGGTCCATTAACAGTCCAGCCCAGACTGGTCCTAATGGCATATGGTCCATCATTTACACTGCATACCACTTGTAATGGTTCCAGTGCTTTAGGGACATTGGTTACTATCAGGAGTTCTATTTCCGAATCGATCTGAGGTAAGTGAATGTGTTTTAAGTAAGACCATCTTTTAATATCTCTATTAGTTGGAATATTTCCTCTGTGTACTGGCATCGACTCTTGTGTATAAACTTTTGGCAGCTCAAGAAAATAGTCTCCTTCTAGTGCTGCTACCTCCAGACCAGATACAATGTTGCTACTCACAACCTTCTCCTGCCCCATAGTTCTTAGGAGAATACGCCCCTTCCTTCCTGTAAGTTGAAGCTTGTGCATCAGGTTCTCTGTACAAAATACTGCAGTGCTCCCTTGGTCCAAGAATGCATAGGTAGTAATAATTTTGCTTCCTTTATTAGATTTTACCTGAACCGGAACTATGGGTAGCTTACAGTTCTCATCTCCAGCCCCTGTAAGACCACTTGACACCAGTATGTTGTCAACAGGCATTACTGTGTTCCTCTCAGTCTGCCCAGTAACATGTACAGGTTCCTTATGAAGTACTGTGGGATGCTTAAGGTTACACTTTGAACAGAAAATCCTTTTACAGCAATTTTTACTGATGTGTCCTACACACACACAGCCATAACATATGCCATTTTCCCTTAAGAAGCCTATCTTCTTCTCGTGTACCATCTTCCCCAGCTGTACACACATATCTAGGGTGTGTCCTCCTCCACAGCACATACACATTTTCTTACCTGTTGTTATAACTTCCTTCCCTTTCTTTTCAGACTGACATTTCCTTTCCACAGTGCCCACACTGGTCGCAAAGCTGGTTCCTTTGTTTCCTGATCGAAGTTGTGACTTAAATTTGTTCATTCCTTTATTTCCACTTACTGGTGTGGGGTCTTGTATGTTACCAAACACAGGATCTGTAAGTATTTTCACTTGTTTCTCAATGAAATCAGCAATGTCTTTGAACTTAACTCTCTGGTTGTTTCTTTCCTGCAGCTCACAAACTTGACTCCTCCATCTATCTCTGAGTTTATATGGAAGTTTTTTAATAATACACAACATATTAGAAGGCACGTCCAAATCATGAAGATACTGCACATCCTCCATTGCATTACAACAGCCTCGGAGAAAGAAACTGAAATCCTGCAGAGCATTCACATCCTCAGTTTTAATTGGAGACCATAAAAGTGCTTTATCCATATAAGCAGAGGCCACTTTCTGTTCATTCCCAAACTGTTCCTTTAACAAAGTTTTTGCTTTCAAATATCCTCAATCTGGATTCATATAATGACAACTCCTCACAAGCGCTTTAGCATGGCCCCTTGTATATTGCTCCAAGATATACAAACAGTCACAGTTGTCATTTGTGTTTTTCTCAATACCATTCTCAAAAGCTCTAATTAAAGAGTGATATATCAGTGGGTCACCATCAAATGTGGGTATTTCTCTTTTTGGTAAAGATGAAAGCCCCTGTTGCTGCATCAACAATGTTGTTATTTCGTTCTGTTTCTTCATGAGACCAAGAACATAGTTTTTGGTTTCTAAATCCATGAACATGTCTGTATTGAAATCATGCAGTCTTTGTGAATATTGTGTGTCGATAGAATCCAGGTGGTTTTGCGAAAATGGTGGAACATTGATGTTTGATGGAGTAATATGGTCCAACACTGAAGTAAGCTTGATTTTGGGTTTAGTTCCTGAATGTTTCTCCTTCTTTGAATCTGATGGAAAAAATTCACCTGCATCAACATTAAGTGGTTGTTTTGATTGTCTTGCCACAAAAGTGTTCATCCCATCTGAAACATTTGATGTCATTTTCACACTTGTTGTTGTACTGTGTGTTTTAAGAATCTCAAGTTTTGCTTGTTCCACTGCAATTTCCTCATCCAGTTGCAATCTTTCTTTCCTTTTACGCAACCGTTCCTCCTCTTCTTCCAGTGCATGTCTTTCTTCCAATATTTTTTTCTTCATGGCTAAAGCAGCCAACTCAGCTTGGGTTTTTAAACATGCAGAGGAGGTTGAAGAATGTTTTGACCGTGATGATTTGTTACTGCTCATGTTTGAGACACTGTAACATGGATTAATTTCATCCTCAATTTCAGCTTCATTTGATTTTGTATGATGTGATACATTTTCATTCATTTCTGCTGCATCATGTGAAACACCCTGGGTTTGTTCAGTCTCGCTGATCCATTGCTCAGTTTGATTTTGAAACACACTGCTGTAATTCATTATGCTTAAAAACAATTCCTTTTGTTTAAGAAATTCTTCCTCAGGAAGTAAAGGCATTAGCTCATCATGTGCATTAACAGCACTCTCACACAATACGTTTAAAGTCAGTAAGCATTGCTTTATTTGAAGGATGTTTGCCTTTTGTTTCATATGTTCTTTCATTTTTGGTATCAACCCTTTGATTTTATCAACAGCACGTTTGCTTTCACATTGCAATTTCTCAATTTTATTCAGCAAGGCCTTTTGAGTGAGTTTGCTTTCCCTTTTCTTTCCCACACCTTCAACAGAGCACGGGGTACCACCAGTTTGACTCATAGTGACTCTTTTGATTCACTGTTCAGTGAATCGCAACATCCAAACACAACGCAACGTTTGAACACGCTCAAACGATTCAATTCAACTTAACATCGGCTCATTTTCCTTTCAAACAACATCACGTCATCGCACAAACAAGACACAAAGTGCAGACTTCCTACAGACATCAAAGCAAGTAGCGCGACCTCGCGCATCCGATTTGCATTCCAAACAACTTCAACATACACCAATGCCAACCAGATTCCTCATCCATGCATATATCCACAAATAAACTTATCTGTCCTGCGTAAACAGACACATTACGTGGTCCATTTGCTTTGCAATCGCTTTACTTACTTGACGTCTTCCTGATTAGTTTGTGCGCTGATTTTGCGAGCGATGATTTTCCTGGTAAGATGGCTGTTTTTTGTTGACAAAATATTGTGACTTCCTAATTCCTCCTTAGTCGCTAGAGAGGCAGTGAGGGTCCTTTGACTCTTGTGACGCGCTGGTGACTTGAGAAAGACACGCTGAGCCCAAGATGTTAATAACAAAACTTTATATAAACTTGGAACATGACAAAACAGCAATGGGTTGAATACCTGTTGCGTATAGCTGGTTATTGCAGTGAGTTGCGTGTCACGTGGCGTTGTGTGTGCCGTGGCGTTGCAGCGTGGCGTTGTGTGTGCCGTGTCGTTGCAGCGTGGCTTTGCAGTGTGGCGTTGTGTGTGCCGTGGCGTTCAACAAAAAATACGGCCACCCCACTCTCGCTCTCTGTTACTCCCTTCACCTGTGTGAGTGTGCACGCGCTTTATTTGCTACCAGGTGCCAGGTGTGCCCACGGGACCCAAATCTAACACGCCACAGTCAATAATGAAATAAAACGTTATATGGCTCCTATACTTATCTTTAGCTGCTTAAGATCATATGTACCAGATCAGTAAGAGACAACATTTGTTCGTGTTACTTGCGTATTTGCTAAAGTCCTGTTGGAGTTTGCCTCGCAGTTTCGAAACACGCAGCACTCCTGATAGGGTGGCTTCTTAGACGTCTTTGGGACTCCCTCGCTCGTGAGTAGAGGTTGTTCTGGGTTGCCGGGGTAACGGACTTAACTGAGAGTCAGTTCGCGAAAGTTCGTAAGGTTTCGGTGGGTCCCGAAACTTGAGAGGTTTGCATGGAGAGTTTGTGGTGTGGGGACTTAACGATGCAGACACCAATAACTGAGTCCACACCTGTGATCAGAATCACCTTGAACGAGAGCCATTTTAGTCTCTGACCAAAATCAGAAGATCTGGCCACATTTGTTGCAGTACAGAGCAGGAAGTGGATGCCTTGAGGCTATGGGCCTCGTGATGGGTTTATCATCAGTTAAGTGTCATCAGACCCACTATCCTGATCAAGTTAACTCAAGACGAATGGATAACTGATCACGAGAATAATTTTCTTAACAAAGAGTTTGTGTTTGACCTCAGGAAATGGGGTTTTCAACCCCCATGCAAGACAGAGAATTGACTGACTTTGGTCCAAAACAGAGAATCAAAATCCTCTCTGAATTTTATAAACTCTCACCAAACATTAAAGTTCATCTGATCATCCTCAAAACGATGATAGCGGACTTTTAATGAAATGTCATGTTATTGCTCTTGTATGACACCTGAATCCTGTATATGTTAAGGATGCCTTAATCATGTGTAACCTGACTTATCACAAATGGACCATTATGTGTATGTTGTGTGAGATGAATGAGTGAAACCTTTTCTCTTTTTTTCCCATTCCTTTTAATTATAGATATGTAAAATGTATCATATTCATATTATAAATGTATGCTTAGTCCTATATTTCTAAGCACCATGGCTCATGTGAGTGAGTCACGCCAAAGCTGCATGTGCTAACATGGGACTGTCACGCAGGTCCCCGGACAATGCCTTATTGATCCAGCTCTATTAGGGGCTGGAAACATTGGTGGTTAAAACCCATCACCCCAAAACTCTCTAAGCGGAGTACAGCAGAGCAAGCAGAGTCTGAGCAAGCAGGGCAAGCGGAGCCGCAGAACAGAGTCCAGTTCAACAGAGTTGCACCAGCAGCAGCTGTTGAGGAGTGGAGATGTTCCACTTCCTGGACAACTTTTCTCCAGGTCCAGTCTAGGTGGACTCGGACATTAAGGTGGGATGAGACCAGCCTCAAACTTCCCCATCTTTCGTTTACTCTCCTCTTTCTTTTCTTTCCGTCGAGAGTCCAGTTAAGTTAAGTTGCGTCGCGAAACCAGTCCACAGGACAACAGTTTTGCCGTATCCAACTCAAACTACCGGACTTCATCAGCAGCCTCAGCTACATCACTACAACGAACAACCGACCACCAGCGAACTCACGTGGGAATCCAGCTCCACAGAGGGACTTCCCCACATCACTACGGAACACAAGTACATCTCCAGATCCATTGCTGAACTGGTGTATGATCTGCTAACCATGTTAAATGATTGATAACCCTGTCTAAGAAACAGTAAAGGTTGAATTATTTGGTTCGCTTGGTTAGGTTTTCCACCTTGAGGTTTTACATCACATCTCTCCTAAACTCTTCTTTCCTTTTATTCCTTGTCTGCAACCAGTTTGAATGCGTATGTGTATGTGTGTTTGTGTTAGTTTTGTTTGTAGTCAATAAAGTCTCTTTTGTATTAAAAGGAAAGTGGCCTGTGTATACTTATGAATCTATTGCCTTATACCTAGATCTTTTTACCCTGCTTAAATATTAAAGTGTTTTTACTTTAGTTCGAATAGCAATATTCATTTTGAGTCAACAGCTCTGTCTGTTCAAACGAGCGCTGGAAGAGTCGTTTGTTCAGTTCAAGAGAGTTGATTCTTTTGGAGCTGCTTTAAGTACTGTTATATTCCCTTTGAGCTAATTTAAAGTTAACGCACCACGTAAATGTGTATTACGTGTGCAAGGCCCTACAGTGGTGACCCAATCACGTGGTGGCGCGGTGTCTGGGTAGGCGAGAGGGGGCAAAGAGCAACAGCTAGCACAAGGCAGCTAATGCAAAAAGTGATGTTTTACGGCTGCAGGGAGTTTTTAAACGACCTGATCTGGTCCATCCCCATGGTCCATCCGACACTGTCTATCAATGAGAAGTTGCCATGAAGGGCAGGGCCACGCACCGTACCAATGTAGTAAGGGTCAATCGTTAACAGACTGCAAGAGATTTCACGTGGTAAAATCTCTTGTAAGATTGTAACT